>CAUYQV010119062.1:0-19843 GCA_963574575.1 Galagoides demidoff
GCCCGCCACAACACCCGGCCATTTTTTGGTTGCAGCCATCATTGTTGTTTGGCGGGTCCGGGCTGGGGATTCGAACCTGCCACCTTAGGTGTAAGTGGCTGGCGCCTTAGCCAATTGAGCCACAGGCACTGAGCCACACCCAGCTATTTTTAAAGACAAGGTCTCGCTCTGGCTCAGGATGGTTGTGAACCTGTGAGCTCAGGCAATCCAACCACCTGGGCATCCCAGAGAGCTAGGATTACAGGCATGAACCACTGCACCTGACATTATTATTATTATTGTTTCAGATTCATTGAGGGTACAAAGAATTAGGTTACACTAATTGCATTTGTTAGATAAAGTCCCTCTTGTAATTGTGTCCCACCCCCAAGAGTTACTCTGTGGACCCCAAACTCTACCCTCCTCCCTACTGCTCATTCCCCTACTCTCTTCCCCTTATTACCTCATCTACTGCGTTCATATTAGAACTGAGTACGTTGGATTCTTGCTTCTCCATTCCTATGATTCTTTACTAGGAAGAATTTGTTCTACGTCTATCAGGTTAATACAAAAGATTAAAGTCCCTGTTGCTTTAAGGGTTGAATAGTATTCCACGGTATATATATATACCATAGCTTGATAATCCATTCCTGGGTTGGTGGGTATATTTAGGCTGTTTCCACATTTTTGAAATTGTAAATTGAGCTGTGGTAAATAGTCTAATGCAAATGTCCTTATAATAAAAGGATTTCTTTTTTCTGGATAGATGCCTAGTAATGAGATTGTAGGATCAAATGGAAAGTCTAATTTGAGTTCTTTGAGGATTCTCAAAAGTTCCTTCCAAAAAGGTTGCATTAGTTTGCAGTCCTGCCAGCAGTGTAAAAGTGTTCTCTTCTTTCCATTTATATGCCAGAATCTGCAGTTTTGAGACTCTGTGATGTGGGCCATTCTCACTGAGGTTAGGTGATATCTCAGGGTAGTTTTGTTCACATTCCTCTGATGATTAGGGATGATGAGCATTTTTTCATGTTTGTTATCCACTTGTCTGTCTTCTTTAGAGAAGGTTCTATTCATATCTCTTGCTCAGTGACATATGGTACCGTTGGGTCTGTTCTTATTGATTAATTTGAGTTCTCTATAGATCCTAGTTATCAAGTATTTGTCTGATTCATAATATGCAAATATCTTTTCCCATTCTGAAGGTTATATGCTTGGTTTGGGTGTTGTTTCCTTAGCTGTACAGAAGCATTTCAATTTAATTAAGTCTCATTTGTTTATTTTTATTGTTGTTGCAATTTCCACAGACATTTTCTTCATAAAATCTTACCCCAGGCTGATATTTTCAAGTGTTTTCTTCCCACTTTCTTTAAGGATTTTTATGGTTTTATGCCTTTTATCCATCTTTTTTAGGAGCTGAATAATATTCCTATATATATGTGTGTGTGTGTGTGTGTGTATCATAGCTTGCTAATCTTTTATCCATCTTGAATCAATTTTTGTAAGTGGTGAGAGGTGTAGGTCAAGTTTCAGTCTTTTACATGTAGTTATCCAGTTCTTCCAGCATCATTTATTGAATAGGGATTTTTTTCCCCCATTGTACATTCTTGTTTGGTTTATGAAAGATCAGGTGGCTGGAAGAGGTGAATTTCATCTCATGGTTTTCTAATCGGCCCTCAAATCTCAATGTCTCTATTTTTGTGTCAATACTATGCTCTTTCACTATGGTCTTGTAATATACTCAAAAGTCTGGTAGGGTGATACCCCTGGTTTTGTTTTTACTACTAATAATTGTCTTGGCTATGCAGGGTTTCTTCTGGTTCTATCCAAAATAGAGAATTATTTTTTCCAAGTCTTGAAAGTATGATGATGGTATTTTAATGGGGATTGTAATAAATCTATAGATTGCTTTGGGACGTGTAGACATTTTCACAATTATTGATTCTTCCAAGCCATGAGCATGCCATGTTCATCATTTATTACTATCTTCTGCTATTTCTTTTCTTAAGGTTTCCTAATATTCATTGTAGATCTAATGCCTCTTTTGATAGGTATATTCCTAGGTATTTCACTTTTTTGAAGCTACTTTGATTAGCTTCTCATTTGGCTGTTATTGCATATACAAAGGCTACTGATTTGTGGACATTGATTTTCTATCCAGAGACATTGCTGTATTTTTTGATCACATCCAGGAGACTGTGGTTGAGTCTTTGGGGTTCTCTAAATGTAAAATCATATTGTCAGCAAAGAAAGATATTTTAACCTGCTCTGCACCCATTTGGATGCCCTTTATTTCCTTCCTTCTCTTGCCTGATTTTATTGGCTTGAACTTTCAGCACTATGTTAAATAGTAGTGGTAATAGAGGACGACCTTCTCTGGTTAAGTTCTAAGTGGAAAAGTTTTTAGTTTTACTCCACTCTATATAATATTAGCTGTGGGTTTGTCATAGATAGGTTTGATCAGATTAAGTAATGTGCCATCTATGCCTAAATCTTTAAGAGTTCTAATTAGAAAAGGATGCTGAATTTTCAAATGCTTTTTCTGAATCTATTGAGAGGATCATATGGTCTTTCTTTCTGCTTCTGTCGGTATGGTGAATTACGTTTATGGACTTACATATGTTAAGTCAGGCTTGCATCCCTGGGATGAAACCTACTTGATCATGATGAATGATGTTTTTAGTATGTAGCTAATTTTATTGAGAATTTTTACATCCATAGTCCTTAGTGAAATTGGCCTGAATTTCTCCTTTTTAGTTGGATCTTTTCCAGGTTTTGGTATCATGGTGATGTTTGCTTCATAGAAAATGTTGGGGTAGATTCCTTCCTTCTCAAATTTTTGTAATAGTTTCTGCAGTATGGGTATAAGCTGTTCTTTGAGGGTTTGATGGTATTCTTGTATGAAGCCATCTGGACCAGGACATTTTTTTTTTTTGAAAGTTTTTTTTATTATTTCTTTGATCTCATTTCTTGAAATTGGTCTGAAGAGATCTATTTCTTTCTGGTTAAATCTAGGGAGAGGGTGTGACTCCAGGTTGATTCATTTCTTTCACATTGTCAATTTCTGGGAATAGAGTTTCTTGAGGCACTCAGAGATGATCTCTTGTGTCTCTGTGGCATCTGTTGTTAGTTCCCATTTTCACTTTTGATTGAGGTTATTAGAGATTTTACTTTTCTATTTCTAGTTAATCTGGACAAATGTTTATCGATTTATAAGTCAAGATGAAAAAATAAATTTGGGAATTAGCCAGGAGCAAGCACCAACTTACCTACATAGGCAGAGCCATTAGGATGATAGCAGGCTTTCAACTGAAACCTTCCAAGCTACAAGAGCATGGTCATCCACCTTCAACATTTTTTTTTTGAGACAGAGCCTCAAGCTATCCCCCTGGGTAGAGTGCTGTGGTGTCACAGCTCACAGCAACCTCCAACTCCTGGGCTCAAGCGAGACTTTTGCCTCAGCCTCCCAAGTAGCGGGGACCACAGGTGCCTGCCACAGTGCCCAGCTATTTTTTTGGTTGCAGCCATTATTGTTGTTTGGCGGGCTTGGGCTGGATTCAAACCCGCCACCTTAGGTGTATGTGGCTAGCGCCTTACCCACTTGAGCCACAGGTGCTGAGCCAACATTCTTAAACAAAATAATTTTCCACCCAGAATTCTGTATCCTGCTAAGCTAAACTTTAAAATGGATGGAGAAATTTTTTGCAGATAAACATGTACTGAGAAATTCACCACAAGACCAGCACTACAGGAAAAGTATACTTACATGTATTCTCAAAACTGACCACCAGCAAAGTGAATACCCAAAAGCTAATAGTCAAAACTTAGCTTCTAGAATGGCACAAAGGATAAAACTACACAAGGGACTTTCACAAAATAAGGTGAATAGAACTCCACCACACTTATCAATTCTCTCAATAAAAGTTAATGGACTGAATTCACCACTGAAGAGGCACAGGCTGGAGAATTGGGTAAAAAAGCACAATCCATCCACACACTCTCTCCAGGAGACCCACCTAGCCTTTGAAGGACAAATCAAGACTCAGGTTTAAGGAATGGAAAACAGTATTTTATGCAAATGGAAATCAGAAGAACGGAGGGATGGCAATCTTATTTTTAGGTACAAGCAGATTTAAAGCAACAAAAATTAAGAAAAACAAAGATGGACAGACACTTTATACTGGTCAAGGGAACAATGCAAAAAGAAGATATTTCAATTTTAAATATTTATTTACCCAAGTTAAATGCTCCCAGATATATGAAACAGACCTTGAGTGTATGAACAATATGATATCCCATAATACCATAATAGTCGGGGATTTTCACACACCTGTGATAGAACAGGACAGATCCTCTAAACAGAATCAAAACAAAGATACAAAGGACTTTAATAGACCCTAGAACAAATGAGATTAATAGATATGTACAGAACACACCATCCCAAAGCTAAAGAATATACATTTTTCTGGTCAATCCATGGTATATACTACAAAATCTACCACATCCCAGGATACAAATAAAACCTCAGCAAAATTAAAATAATAGAAATTATACCTTGTCTCTTCTCAGACCATAAGACAATAAACATGGAACTCAATTCCAACAAAAACGTTCATCCCCACGCAAAGACTTGGAAATTATAGTAGTGATTTTTACTGCCTTCAAGAATTTTTCCTTTGCATTTACCTATTGATTAATGGTTTTGTACATGAGATTTAAATTTTAGCTCTTTTAGGCCCTTGATATTCCTTCCAAGTTTGATCATTTAAACCTTTGACTTAAAATGAGAGATACACAATTTTTTTCCCTTGAAAAGTAGAGGCTATTGTAAGGTTATTTGTGGGTGTAAGTTCAATATTGTTGTGTCTCAGAGAATAGATAGGACTGAGGACAGAGAGAGCCCTGAGGGAACGTCTGATCAGTGGAGAGGACAAAAACACACAGCATTTATCAATTGAGTTTGCCATCTTAAGTGATGCCCCCAAACCATTGCAATAGTAGCATCAAAGATAAGTGATCACTGATCACAAATATGAAAATGATGAAAAAGTTTTAAATATTGTGAGAGTTATGAAAATGTAAAACAGAGACATGAAGGGAACATATGTTTCCAGAAAAATTTTATAAACAGACTTGCTTGGTATAGGGTTGCCTCCATTTGTATAAAATGCAGTATCTGTGAAGTGTGACAGAGCACTATTAAACAAGCTAAGACTGTACAGAAGAAGAGACCAACATACAAATCAGAAGCCCTGCAGATCTATGGAGACCTCCTTGTCTTCATCTGAGAGCTGATAAGTCAGCTCTGAAAACCTCTCATAATTCAGGCATAAAATTCTCAAAATTGCCTCCAAAGTTAGACAAAACAAGCCGTGGCCTAAATACTTCTTTATTCCACCTCAAAATAAATTTAAAACAAGGCTTAGAAGAATCAAAATGTTTCCATGTAATTTTATTGTGATCTACAAAAAATTTCAAAAATGTGTGTAGACATAAAAATATCTATCATCCAACAGGGTAAAATCTACATTTCTTAGTGTCCAGTTAAAAATCACCATTCAGATCAGGCATGGTGGCTAATGCTTCTAAGAGCATGAAAAGATAAACCATAGGCTAAGAAAATGTTTACAAATCATATATCTGATAAATAACTTACACTTAGAATATATCATTTTATAAACCCAGTAAGAAAATTATCAACTTAATTCAAAAAAATAAGTGATGTTTTAGGGTACCTGCTTATTCAAAGAAGATATAGGATGACAAATGAATACACAAAAAGTCTCAACATCATTAGGCAGCAGCGAAATGCAAATTAAAATCACAATGGTATATCCCTACATAGCTATAAAAATGTCTGTATTATAAAAGACTAATTGATTCAATTATTGGCGGGAAAGTAGAAGTTGAGCTATTATAACTCTTGTATACTATTGGCATAAAAAATGGTGTAAATCCCTTAGAAAACCTACAGTAGAACTTCCATATGATTAACCACCTCCTTAAGTGGACCTAACAGTTGAGTGTACTTTAGATTCACTCACCTTTTTTCTTAACCATATTAACAATTATTAATTGTTATTTATTTTTTATATTAAAAATCAGAATCTTACTCTTTCATTCAGACTAGGGTACAGTGGTATGACCATAGCTCACTGTAGCCCTGCACTTTTAGGATCAAGTGAAACTACTGCCTCAGCCTCCTGAGTATCGGGGACTTCAGTCACATGTCAGCATGCCTGAATAATTTTTAAAGCTTTTATTTTAGTACATAAAGTATCTCACTGTGTTTCCCAGGCTGGTGTCAAACTTTTGAAGCAACCTTCCTGCTTTAGTCTCCTGAAGCACTATGTGAGCCACTATGCTAATCTTAAAATTATTTTAAAGTAACCTATGACCACAATAAGTCATACAAAAATGATGTATTTTTGTACAAATGAAATGCAAACAGAAAAAAAAAATTGTAGTTGTCTTTATTGAATACAAAAGTCACCATTTAAATTATTTCAAAATAGGTCCTTATAAATGTATAGAAATGCTACTGATTTTTGTGCGTTGATTTTTCAGTCCTGCAATTTTACTAAATTTTTTTTTTTCAGGGAGGAGTCTTTTGGGTATTCTATATGTAAGATTATGACTTTGGCAAACAGAGACAGTTTTACTTCTTCTTTTAAATATGAAGCTCTTTTCATTGCTTAATTGTTCCGGCTAGGACTTCCTGAACGATACTGAACAGAAGTGGAGCAGTGTGCATCCTTGCTGCGTTCTTGATTCTTAAGGAAGTCTTCAGCCGGTTGCCATTCAGTATGGTGTTAGTTGTGGACTTGTCATCTGTGGCCTTTCTTATGTTTAGGCACATTCCCTTTCTACCTAATTTCTTGGTTTTTTCCATCATGAAAGGATGTTGAATTTTATGGAATGCTTTTGTGCATCTATTGAGATGATCATGTATTTTTTATTTCTCTTTCTGTTAACGTGTACCACACTCCTTGATTTGACTTCATGATGAATCATCTTTGCATCCTGGGGATAAATCCCACTTAATTGTGGTGTATGATCCTTTTAATGTGAGGCTCATTTCATCTTGCTAGCATTTTGTTGAGGAATTTAACATCTATGTAGATCAATGTTATTGATCTGCATATTATTTTTTCTTGTTGCATTCCTGTCCAGCTTCCATGTGAAGGTAATCCTGGCCTTATAAAATAAGGTTGGTGGTAATCACTCTTCTTCAAATTTTTGATAGGTTAATAAGGAACATTATTTTCTAAAATGTTCAAAGGACCTAAATAGATAGACATTTCTCAAAAGAAGAGATACAAATGGTTAACAGATATATGGAGAAAATACTTAACATCAATAATCATCAAGGAAATGCACATTTAAACCAAATGAACCTATTAACTCATATCTGCTACAATGGTCATTATAAAAAAAAAAAGGTAACAAGTGTTGGTGAGGATATGGAGAAAATAGAAGTCTTAGACACTGTTGAAGGGAATGTAAATTAGTACAACCAGTATGGAAAACAGAAAGGAGAGCCATCAAAAAACTTAAAGTAGAATTTCTGTGTGGTCCTGTAGTACCACCTCTGGGTACATATCCAAGTGAAATGAAACTAATATGTTGGGGAAACATCTGCTCTCTTGTCTTGATGGCAACATTAATTCCAATAGCAAAGATATCGATTCAGTCTAAATGTTCATTGACCACTAAACAGATATAGAAAATGTGACACACGCACACACTGGAATATTATACAGCCTTAAAAAGAAATGAAATCCTGTCATTTGTGACAATGTGGCTAAACTTTGAAGCGATTATGCCAAATGAAATAAACCAGGCACAGAAAGACAAACACTGCACGATCTCATTTCTGTGCATAATCTTAGAAAGCCAACTCGTGCAAGCAGGTGAATGGTGGCTGCCAAGGGCTAGGGGTAAGTAAGCAGAGTGGGGAGGAGACGTAGGTCAAAGGGTAGAAGGTTATGGAGATCTATTGTATAACACATTGATTATAGTCTATAGCAATTTATTGTATATTTGAAAATTGCTATGGAGATCTATTGTATAACACATTGATTATAATATATAGCAATTTTTGTATATTTGACATTTGCTATGAGAATAAATCTTAAATGATCTAACCAGGAAAAAAAATGGATGTGAGTTGACTGACATGTTAATTGGCTTGATTTAATTACTTAACGATGTGTGTGTGTGTATAAACTTCATCTTGTACACCATAAATACATGCATCGCTTGTCAATTATACCTTAATAAAGCTGGGAATAAATTAAAAATATTTAGATTTTAAAAATAAAAAAAAATCAAGTTCTTTCAATCCATAAATATTTTAGACATTGGTTCACGTTATCACTGAATTTTTTAAATCAGTGGACAAGAGGATTATACAATATAGAAACATGCAAACAGGGGTTAGACCCATAGGATGTTTTTAATGGTCAGATACCAGACACCATGCTATCATTATGACTTTCAAATTTGAACAAGACATAAATGACATATTTTCACATTAGAAGTCATAGTCATGACTCCAAAATGACTAAAAGAGTCCTACATTGAAGTGTCTCCAGTATTGTTAGCCAACATTCACATATTCATATCTAGCCATATACTGGGCTTTGATGTCCTTATCATAAACCAATTAAAGTGTCCTAAAAGACATGGAACACGTTCTTTTATTCAGATGGAGAGATATGATTATGGTGCCGTCAATGAGCTTGTGGAGGAAATAAATAAGCTGTGATGGAAAATTCCAAAGAAACCGTGATTTCTAAGTTTCAAACACTAAGACTGCATAGATAGATGTCTAGATAGAGCAAGTGGGCAGCCTGGAACCTTAGAATCTAAAGTGCAGCATTACATGTGTTTAATCCCAGCACAGAAGACTGACCTGACTTTTTCCCCCCCAGCCTTCTCCATTTCTGACCATGGCATCCTTAAACCCAGGTTAGAAATGTCTAAGTCACTTTTTTGTCAGTTCTTCTTAATCCGCCATATTCACCAGCCTCAGAGTTTGGAGTTGGTTTTCGGTATGAAATGACTCTTGACTATATCGCTGACACCATTGCTGTGGATCCTTTCCTCACTGTTTTCAGCTGTCTGTGTCTGGACTTTTTATAAGAGCCTTAAACGTGACCTCTGACACAGGCATTTGCTTATCTACATCTATGCTGCAAAGTGCCTGTAAAGTTAATCCTCTAAATTCCTTCTTTAATTAAACCTTCAGTGACTTACAATTTTGCTCACTTTTATGGAATATAAATTGATTTATCTGTCTTACAAAATCCTTTGAATTATAGCCTTTTCCTATGTAGCCATTCTTACTCTACTATTTTATAATTCCAATATTTATTTCAAATGAACAGATTAATGAACAAACATTTTCCCTCTCTATTCTCTCCCTCAGGACCTCGATGCTATCAGTTCCTCCAAACCTGAAGAAACTTTTTTATAGGTGCTCTGACTACCTGAATTCTGCTTTCCATGTTGTTTTTCTCAAATCTTATGTTTCTACTATTCCATTTCCAGATTATACCGACTTAATTTAATACTTAATCATAGATGGTTTTCTTTATCTTACCAGCTACTAGGATTCCATGAATGTTAATCTTATTTCCTCTTGAATTTTATAAAATGATTAAATACAGAATATAGTTAATTCTCAGTCCAGTAAAAGTCAAATTGGTACCTTTGAACATCACAGCATAGTGACAAAAGTCCGAGGTTTTGATTGAGAAAACTTGGTCTCTTTTCCATATCCCAATTAATACCTGAACTTTTAATGTGTTCATCCCAGTACATATTGGGTTATTGTTTTGTGCTGAGAACTAAGGCTCTTATATTGAACATGATGGATGTGACTCTTATTCTCACATATTTTACAATATTCAGTAAAGGTGTTAAGACAATGGTCTTTTGCATCAAACCTACCTGTGCTGAAATTAAAATTTTTGTCATTTATCTTGAGATGAGTTATTTAATCCTTAAGTTTTTCTTTCTTCTATTATAAATTAGGTCACTGCCATCTGCCTTCCATGGTTGCTGTGAAGATTATGCAATGACATATTTTACTGATACGAAGAGGCCTCCTCTTTTCTGACTTTTCAATATCTTTGAAAAATAAAGTATTGTATGATCAGTGAGGTCTCCTAAATATATGTGGTTGTGTTGTTTATGTAAAATACAGGCATGCCTCACGTTCTATGAAATGAGGCCATATGTGTTGAGCAGTTGCCACAGAGCCCAGAGCACAGCAAAAGGTCAGTAAACAACGGTTATCACTCACAGTGGGGTGAAGGGTCAGAGGGGTCTAGTAAACAGGCTGCTGGAGCAACACACAGTAAGTGAGAAAGTTTCAGGAAGTACACACCAGGAGAAGCACAGACGTAATCTACTCATAGGGCACCAATGATGCTTCCTGAATCACATGACTTTGAGGATAACAAGTGCTAGATGAACAAGATTTAGTAAAGAAAAAGGTAAATAAGCAAAGAAGTGGAAAAAGTGTGTGCACCCCAGGGAAGGAGTGTGCCATTCTCAAGGTTGAGAAAATAACAATTCTGTGGCATACTGGAAAATGGGCACAGATGGGGCAGCAGAATTAAGTAAAGATCAGGTCATAAAGAACATTTCAAGCCATTTCTATGATTTCCAAGTATAATTGACAGACCTTGAAGTCCTTTCATGAGCAGTGGAATTGTGATAGGTAAACTCTGCAGGCTTAATTATTTGCACTAAATTGTGGGAAATGACGATATCTACATATGAATATTATGAATTTTCACAGTTTTATTAGAAAAACCAAAGAGCACCTTTTTAAAAATATAATCTCTCCCCAAGACAGTCAGAACTTAATGTGCTTTCTGTGTTTTCCAAAGAAGCTTTAACTACTTTTCGATGTAATCATAAATATAGATTTTTGTATTTATGCTTTTAATTTGATATGTATTTATATTTTCATATACATGTATATTCATATCTGCACTGTGTGAATGAATATCCTGAAATCCATTTCATTTTATTTTAATAATCCCAGATCCTGAGCAGGAGCAGAATATCAAAGGAAAGTAAAGACAGTCAACCTGCCGACCCAGACCCAGGCTTCACTTTCCAGAAACTCCTTGAAATATATTTGAAGATCATTACTTTTGATTTCCCTAACCTTGCTGTAAATCAAAATTTCACTCTCCCTTCATTTTGTTCTCTGTTCCCTAAAGCACTCATCTCTTGTCCTTTGATCTCAGAATACTTATTAAACTATTTGTGTATTTCTCTTACATTGTGCCCGTGAAAGTGTCTTTAATACGACCATATGAAATCATAATTAGATTTCATGGAGAGCTACACAAATACAAAGGCACAAATATTCTGTTTGTACATTCTAGTTTTTATTTCTTCTTGTTTTTCACTTTCAGAGTAGACTTCAGAGAAAGATACAGATAGAATCGTGGCTATTTTGTAAATAACATTGAAGGAAGATGTTTGATTGCACACCTAGTCTCCTGGGCTGGGCAAGGAAGGACATATCTTCCTGCTCAGAGGACATTCTTTGACACTTTTTCTTAATAGTCAAGATGCTTTTCTGAAAGATTAAGAAGAAAATATTAAACATCAGGTAGAATACTCACCAAGTGAGGGCTATAGCTACCTGTAAGTTTCTAAAAATTTACCAATGGAATGGAATGATTGCCATATTGTACTCATAATTTGATCTTTACAGGGAAGGTAAAGTTGGCAAAAAACCTCAAAACCAAGAAAGCTATGGGATGATTGAAGCTGTTAGCTGCTCTTAGGTAATCTAGAATCACTAGTACTGATAAGCTTAGGTTTTTGTGTTTCCATGAGTTCAGAGCAGGCTAGAGAATCTAAATTCAAACAGGTGAAAAGACTTCTCAAAGGCAAATCCTTAGTGAAATGATAAAATAGGAAAAAACTTTTTCTAAATTTACTGTATCCTTAATTAAGATTTAAGGTTTTTGACAAACTGCCATCATATAAGTTTGTGATCCCAAACTACACAACTCTGTCTGTCTGGAAACTCTTTAGTTGACAATATATTTTAATGTGTTCCTGAATTGTCAGTGCCCTTAGGCACCTGGGAAACACAAATATAACTCATCCCAAAGATCTCTAAATATTCTTCAGAAAATACACAACTTCAAATAACAAAATATGACATTCATGATTAAGGAAACCAACAAAAACAATGAAGATAGGACATATAAACACAAAATACAGAAAACAAATTCTCGAGTATTAGAGAAGAGTGAGTGGACATCAATACAGAGATTAAGAAACAGCACAAAATATAACTAGATAAACAAGAGAGTAAAGATGAAGGAATCATCATCACTATTGTAAAAGTGTATGTATTGAACAGAAACTAGAAAAAAGTTAAAAAGAAAATTAAATTAAGATGTCCTAAAAAATTACATGCTATTCAGAAAATATAATTTAAAAAAAAGAAAGTAAAAAAGAGAGGTTATAGGACATAGAAAATAATGTGACAACATTTCATATGCCTTTATTTTGGAGAGAAGAATATAGAAAATTAGGAGCAATCATTCAGTAAAATATGGTTATCAGTAAACATAAAAAAAATACAAGCAGGATAAGTAGAAATATACCCACTTTGGGTGAATTGAGTAATGACCTTGAAGGTGTCCATGTCGAATTCCTGTTTTAAAAAAAAAAGTATAAATATGTTACCTTTGGTAAAGGAGAATTAAGATAGTATGTAGAATGAAGGTTTCTTTCTTTCTTTTTTTTTGAGACAGAGTCTCACTTTGTCACCTGCAGCACATGGTGTCAAAGCTCACAGCAATCTCAAACTCTTGGGTTCAAGCTTTCGCTTCAGCCTCCCGAGTAGCTGGGACTACAGGTGCCCACCGCAACGCCCAGCTATTTTGTTTGTTTGTTTGTTTAGCAGGTCCAGGTTGGGTTCGAACTCACCAGTTTCTGTGCACGTGGCCGGCGTCCTAACCCCTTGGCCACAGAGCCAGGCCGAGAATGAAGGTTTCTGATGAGCGGAGCATGATATTGGAGGTCAGCCCGGACACTCACATGCCTCAGCGTAATCAAGGCTGTGAAGTGGAAGAGGGAGGTAGAGGAATGTCACTGTCAGAGCCATGTGACCCGAGAGAGACCTGAGCAGCCTTTGTGGCTGTAAAGGGAAAGGCAAGGAGGCCGGAGGCAAGAGACTCTGGTGCCAAGTCCGTAGCAGGTTCCCCAAAGCCGCTCCCAGGGAGGGAGCCCGCCCGCCCGTCCCTGCGCTGTCTGCCCGGGGCACACTTTGCATTTCCCACCTGCTCAAGGGTAAGGGGATAATAATGTACCTCTTTGGAACCTCAGCGCATCAGGCGGTTCTTACCGCACCAACAAGGAAACAAGTACACCATTCTTAGACTCAAAGAACTCGAAAGTAAATAGAGTTTACTTGCAAGAAATTACATTAAGAATGTCAGCTGACTTTTCAAAAGAAACAATGAAGAATAATGAACCAAAGTATTAAAGGGAATGTTTGTGTTTTAAGAAGAAGAACAAAATAAAAGTATTTTCGAGCAAAGAGAAATTCAGATTAACAAGAGACCCTGATTAAAGGAATTTCTAAATGGTGACAATTGGGAAAACGAAGTCTCTGAAAGAAGGTCTGAAGTGTGCAGAACAGGAAGCAAATAATGTCACATCCATATGGGCTACATTAGCAATATTGGCAGAAAAATGACGGAATATCTAATTTGGCATGTAACATGCAGATAAGATATTTGAATCAACGTGAGGAAATTGAATTAGGTGTCAATAAGCTCGTGCTGTTCAAGATATTATAAAACACTAAGGCGAAACTGTGCATGTGTCCAGTGGAAGACAAGTAGAGGAATGTTAAGAGAAGTTGAGTATGAAATTACAGGGAAAAAAGCCCTGAAATACAAACAAGCTGAAGAAAAAAAACAACAACAACAAAACTGGAAACCACCTTTGGAAAATTCCCCACAACCTGTGTTGAGAAGCTTTGAGGCACCACATGGTTTCTTCAAACACATAGCTCTCCTTCTTCAGGTGATAGACCGTCCATGGTCACTTTCTTAAGTAGAAGTAAAGTAGTAAAGTCTTCAGCGTGCAGGAAACATCTGGCAGTAAAGAAGAAGAAAGAAAAGACAAGGACATCTCAGCATATTAAAACATTCGCAATCTTATGTGTTGCATTGTTTGACATTGTAACTACAACATACTTTGTGATTTTAAAATTATGAGAAAAAACAACCTTTCGCAAATATATTTTTGATTTATTAAAAGGAGTTTATTACTAACCTATGTAGAAAGAGCCCAATAGTGACGCTCTCTCTTACAGTTTACAATGAAAATCACATGAGAAAGTATTGAAAGCAGCTACCCAAGGAACCTGAAAAGATAATAATATTTAGCATATTAAGAATGATTTTAATAGTTTCTGTGAAGGTTGAATGGCATTCCCTAAAACTTTCTATTCACTAACATTCACCTCATATTTTAACCATGTTAAGTGTGTACTGTTAAGTATAACGATATTTTTTTAATATAAGATTTTAAAAATTGTCTTCTATAGTATTTTTTTCTTTATCAGGGAGAAAAAAAGGGACACATTTCTCGTTAGACACAATCTCTAGAAATTAATGAAGTAAGGATCAAGGATTGTGAAATGGGATGTTTGCTTGTTGAAAATAAGTAAAATCAGCATTCATGAAGGTAATTTATTAGACATCTTTCATAGCAATAGATTTTATTTGCCCAAATCATTAAAGAGTTTATGCCTAAATCATTAAAGAGGAATGAAATGTTTATTATTTAATTTTAAATATTTCAAAGTTTTATCTTATTTAATATTATCTATGTTTAGTTAAATTTTTTATTAAAATTCTAAAGGTTCTGAATCTTAGGAAGTAAAAATTTTAAGTCCATGAATTTTAGTTTTCTAGATTTCACAATTAATTTGAAAGATATTGGAAGTAACAACTTCTGCACGTGCCAGTTAAGGACATTAAGAAAAAAAACTGTTATCAACTATAACTATATTTCAACTCAAAAAACTTGGTAGAAAAATATGAGGAAAAAAGTCAATCCTTATCATTTAAAATCTATATTTAGATTGCTATGCTTCTCAAGCATTGCATTGCAAAGCATATGCATTGCTTCTTGAGCAATTCACTGTATTGTTTTTATTTTTCCCTTTGGGAGGGAACTGGTGGAAGTTTATACACCTGTATACTTTTGAGTAACTACTGTAGTAAATAGTCTGTGTGCACAGCTGCTGTACAGTCCTAAGCATGCTTTCTTAATCAAAGAACCTGGACTGCACAGCCAGGCTAGCTGCCTGCCAGCCACTTTCTCCTAGAATTAATAAAGGCACAGAATACCTTTGCTGAGATAAAAGCTACAGAGTTTAGATTAATTGTTAGGAGACCATGCCAAACTTTGTGATTTTTTTTTTCATTAAAATATATTTTAATATAAAAATAAGGTATTTTGTAACACATTCTAATGTAACAACTTTCTTTTGACTTAAAAATCTTAAAAAAACATTTCAAATAAAAAGCAATAGTATGTAATACAAGCTCATAGGAAACATTTTTACCAATGATTTTTAGCCTTAAAAGATGTTTGGAGGACACTTCGTGTTCTAAAAATAGACCTACCTTTTGATCCTACAATTCCTCTACTAGGTATATATCCAGAATACCAAAAATCACATTATAACAAAGATATATGTACCAGAATGTTTATTGTAGCCCAATTCATAATTGCTAAGTCATGGAAGAAGCCCTAGCACCCATTGACCTATGAATGGATCAATAAATTGTGGTATATGTACACCATGAAATATTATGTAGCCTTAAAGAAAGATGGAGACTTTATCTCTTATATGTTTACATGGATGGAGCTGAAACATACTCTTCTTAGCAAAATATCTCAAGAATGGAAGAACAACTATCCAATGTACTCAGTCTTACAATGAAGGCAATTTATAGCTTTCTTATGAAAGCTATAACCCAATTATAGCCCAAGAAGAAGGAAGAAGGAGAGAAAGAGGGGAGGGGAGGAGAGAGGATGGATGCAGGGAGGGTAATTGGTGGGACCACACCTACAGTGCATCTTATAAGGGTACATGTTAAATTTACTAGGTGTAAAATATAAATGTCTTAACACAATAACTAAGAAAATGCCATGAAGTCTATGTTGACCAGTTTGATGAAAGCATTTCAAATTGTACGTAAAACCAGCACATTGTACTCCATGATTGCATTGATGTACACAGCTATGATTTAATAAAAAAAGAAAGTAAAAAAAATACACGGTAATACATTTGATAAGAATGCTGCAGTACCTTTATGAAAATAAAATTATATATAATATTGAAAAAATAATCCTAAGGCAGAAGAAAATAAATAATTGAACATTCAAAAAATGCATTAACAGTTATATTTCCATTATATACTACAATATTGGACATTTTTAAAATAGAATACAAAACAAAATCACCAAAATAATAAAAATATTTATCATACCTAATTAATATTTTAGAGCAAAATGTGAGATTGTAAATACTTTTTTTCAAAATTTTAATCTCCTGAATTTAAATATTCCTTTACTACTTCCAACAAGTTAAATATTCCCTGACTTTCTTTGTTTCCCTGATTCGACTTTTTTTAAAGTGCAGTTTTCGTATGAACAATTTCCAATATACCTTTCTGATATACAGCATCTTGTTAAAAATTCATGCCGGCCGGAATGCAAGAAGGTCAGAAAGTGCCTTTGAATTTATGCCGTGGTCTTTCCGATAATTCATTCAGGTTTTAAAAAGGAAATTCCTCATTAAGTAAAGGACCAAATGCTTATTAATTTATGTGCTTAAGTCAGGGACTTCACTAATCCATTTATTAAATATCAAGAACCGTATGTTTCCACCCCTGTCCTTGCTTATTGATTAATTGTCTTCAGCCAATACAGATGAAAGATGGTGGGGGGAGAAATCCAGTAACCCAGGTAAGTTTCTACCCCATTTTGTTACCTCATGAGAGGTGCCACTTCTTCAAGCTCCTGTTCCAAAGGCCAGGTTATATAGCTTGTGTGGCTGTAGAATTTTCAACACTAATGAAATGTGTTTCAATCACTTAGAATAGGGTACAAGTAGAGGAAGTGAATGTAGAGGAAGCAGTGAGGGCCCGAGGACTGCCGTCCCCAAAGCTCCAGATCCATGGCAGCTGCTCACAGCTGTAGCTCACATTTCCCACCATGTAGCTCAAGCCTGTTAACTGGAGATAATAGATGTTTGGGTGGCAAAAGGTGAGATGGGGAAGTATTTTTTTTTTTATCAAATCAAGTTGAGAAATGTTGAGACAAATATCTATATAGATATACAGAAATATAACTATATATATATGTTTATATAAACTATATGTACATATATATATCACACACACGTATAAAATTTCCTTTTCTTCCTGGCTGGTTGGAAGAGCATACGTGTTTTTGTTTTCTGTTTATTTTTTCGTTTATCAGATTATGTTGACTGCAAGGAAGGGAATGACATGGTGTCTAAGTGGAGGAGGACTGTAATTGAAGTTTATTTAGTAGCTTACCGAATTGCCAAGAAAGATGGAAAACACAGAACCCCCAGGATATGAGTAGTAAAAACTTAGCAGAAATCCTTTCAGGGAGTCTCCATGAAATGCACGAGCTCCCACTGCCCTTCGGTGGATTGTTTAGTCCTTTGGTTACTGGGTGGTTTCAGGCCTGTGGGAGACGGCCTGTGCCAGTCACCTTCCTACAGCTTTTAGTATAAAGGGCTCTGTTTATTTATGGTTCCACCAGTGCTGCACGCAACAAAAGACTCCTAACCACACGAAAGAGATCAAGGTGGTCATTTCCAGATAAAAGGAATCTGGATAACCATAAATATAGTTAAAGTAACGGGATCTCCAAGGATAGTTGTCATATGCGCTCTTTTCTAAGTTTACTTGACATTGAAACCTTTACTTATTTGTCCATTTTTTTAGAGCATTTACATGACATTCTTAAAAGTAATGTTTTGAGATACTGCCTGGGGGAGGCTCTGCCTTCCAAGCACAGCTTGAATGATCAGGCTCCACTGTCAGCAGAGGACAAACATAACTATTGTGAATCATGGTTTTCTTTAAATATAATTTTTAATTAAATCATAACTGTATACATTTATGGGGTGCAATGGGATGATTTGATATAAAATGTGGAATGCTTAAATCAAACTGATTAACATAACCGTCACCTGACTTACTTATTTTTTAAGGTAAGACTTTTATAATTTTCGCTTAGTTATTTTGAAAGGTACCCTTGCATCGTGCACCTTAGGTGAGGTCCCCCCAGGTTGTTTTACAATAGGTCCCTTCTTGGCCTTTGGGTACACCTGATTTTGTGCGTAACTACGTGCATGGATAACTGGGCAGGAGAGTGAAATGTTCTGTATTTTAATGCAACAAGCAAAGGGAGGTTCTTTTACTAAATGTGTCTTGTACGTATTTAGTAAAAGACATCAAAGGATGGAAGGCTAGCAGTTGACATCAACGACAGCCAGGTAGTGGCAGCAGCAGTGACTAAGGCTTATGGAGCGTTTTCTATGAGCCAGGACTATTTTAAACACTTTGTTTCTATTATTCTCTTTAATTATCACAGCAATCAATGCAGCATGTATTATTATTAATATTCTTAGCTTACAGATGAGAAAATATGAACAAAAAGGCAATATGCCCAATCATACAGCTCATAAATTTAAGAAGTCTCAGGAGAACTGTATTTCTGTGAAGAGATAAAACACCTTCTTTCTGTGTTCCTGCCTCACATTCACTCACGTAACTAATGAATAGTGAGCATCTACTGAGAGAGACACCGAAGGTGAAACATTTTGTTTAGGGTGTTGGCAGAACTTTGGTGTTTCACTGCCTGAAACTTTGACTACATGAGTATTTATTAAAGTAACAGGAAACACCTTGTCTGACGGAGTGTAAAAATTGTTATGGATTTTGGCGTATATTTTTGTTCCCCTGATTTATTACCCTTTAAAAACATGCAAAATTAAATATGTGCAACTGACACCTCTGTAAAGATTATGGTTAATTCATTTTATAATCATGTCTCAGGCATTTTATGAGAGCAGGATGATTTAAATGTAGATGTGGGATATAGATCTTTCACTCATTCAATTTGATTATGGTCAGGAGGTCCTGCACCCTGGAAAGAACACTTATTTCCTGCTCAGTTTACGAGGGCACTATTTATACATATTTATCTGTAATTTGAAGAATTTTTGAAGAGAAATGTCAAAGCTTATTTCTCTTTCACAGCATGTTTACAGACTTCAGAATAAATGGAAGTCATTAGGAAGTTATTTTCAGCAATTTTATATTTCATTCACACAAAGAAAGAGGAACTTGTTTAAAATTTCTAAACCTAATTTTGTGGCAGAATAATATATTCAAATAACATAAAATATTCTTATAGCTATCAAATATAGACTGCTATAAGATACCTTTTACCCTTTATATACATGTTTACATGACTCCTGGTTGAATTTCAGTAGTTAAGACTGAAACACTTAGGATTTCAAAATTGATAACATACATTGAATTTTTTTTTAGTTAATTTATTTTATTTATTTATTTATTTTTCCAGTTTTTGGCCAGGGCTGGGTTTTAACCCGCCACCTCTGGCATATGAAGTAGGCACCCTACTCCTTTGAGCCACAGGGGCCACCCTTAAATTTTTATATTAAGGCCTAAAACACTACTTTATTTTCTCGATAATCTCTTTGTGGCCATTTGAAATAGCACAAAAA
>CAUYQV010119063.1:0-75975 GCA_963574575.1 Galagoides demidoff
TGGAGTTGAAGTAGGATGGTGAAAACAGGGATGGGAAAGGAATGAAGAATCTCAGAGGGGCTCTAAAGGCAAAGGCTCGCCAAATGACAGGACACGGGAAGCAGGAGGAAAGAGTCAGAGGATTGAGGTGTGCACTGTGGGTAACCAAGGGATCCAGGACACCTTCAGAGAAGGTTGGGAAATTGGGATTGGAAATATGCAGTGCACTGGACATCCCAGCACAGTCCAATTCACGGCAGTTCTCCTTGCAAAAATTCTGCTCCTATTCTACTTTTTTTTTTTTTTTTGTAGTTTTTGGCCAGGGCTGTGTTTGAACCCACCACCTCTGACATATGGGGTCGGCGCCCCTCCTATTCTACTTTTGAGAGCTATCACGGAGAATAAGCAAGCAAGGTTTTCAGAAAGTGAATGTTTCATGGTAAAAGCTGGGAGTTAAGTAGCACTTTCTGGCACTGCCAGCGGTGTGAACTTGATAATTGTTTAATCTCTCTAACCCAAAACATCTTCCCTCGTGCAGAGGGGATTACAACAACACCTGCCTCGTGGAGGTGCTCTGATGCCTAAAACAACGTGGAATGTGCTGTGTTTGGCCAGTGCTGCCAGTAAGTGGGATTTAGACCCGGGGCAGTGTGTGTGGGAGTGGGAAGGGCAGTCATGACGGATGAAGCATCTTTCTGGCCCTCTCTGAGCGGACACTTCAAAGGGATGACTTTTTCAGACCTTCCAAACAAGGGAAAAAAAAAATTAAAAGCTGCTTTCACATCAAATTCCTATTCTGGAAAAAAACCCTTGCTTCTACTTCAAAAGTTGGTTTGGGGGCCAGGCATGGTTGTTTAAGCCTGTAATCCTAGCACTTTGGGAAGCTAAGGCAGGAGGAGGCGTGCTTGAAGTTAGGAGTTCAAGAGCAGCCTGCACAAGAACAAGACTCCAGGTCTACAACAAATAGAAAACTTAGTTGGGCCCTTAACTTGAGGTGGGACCTTATAGCCCTAGCTACTCCAGGGGCTGAGGCCGGAGGATCACTGGAGCCCAGGGATTTGAGGTTGCAGTGAGCTATGATGACATCAGTGCCCTATAGCCTGGGCAACAGAGTAAGGCTCTGTGTCTCAAAATTTAAAAAAGTTGGGTATTCGTTTGTTTGTTTGTTGGGCTTTATTTTTGCTTTTAAATGTGTATGCTAAGACATTCAGACTGGATTGAGGATTTTTAATTGATTACTCTCTGATTCAAATGAATTAGAGTTTTAATCAGTCCATTACACCATAAAAGTTCCTTTAGATCTGTTCTTAAAACATTATGCTGTATTTTAAAAATATCATTGCTCCTGAACTGGGGCAATAAAGACCTGGAATTTTAAAATAGCTTGATCTTAGAAGAATGGATCTTAAAAATGAAGAGTACTGTTTACATTTCAACAGGACCTTCCAGTGTTCAAAACCCAGCCTCTTTTTAATGGCTCATAGTGCATGCAAAAACACTCAGTGTATTAAATAAAGACCAGAATTAATGCCGTCATTATTGACAATTATGGGTGGCCTATGTGTTCTAATAAAGTAAACTAATAAATCGATGCTGGGCACCTTCTCTCCTGAGGTTCTAAGGCTCCTTGTGGGAAGAGACATAGTTAAGTATGAAGGGGGCTGGAGAGATGGGTCTGATATCACCTTCCCAGTGCTGAGATGGGCAACTATTCTGAGCTTTCTTACTGTGTTATAGGCCCTCATACTATAGCCTTGATGATGATCATACTTATGTTTCCAGTTCATAAATACAATAATTCCTAATCTTATATTACAGTGAGTGAGATGAGAGCTAATCAATAAAATCCATCGAAAGGTAAGTAAAGTTCAATGCAGTTGCTTGACGCTGTTTGTACCTTTTAACTGTTAAGAGATACCATCACACTTACCACCAAGCCCTCAGAAGCAGCATCTCTCCCATCACTGTCAGGCAACCCGGGATGAAAAGCAAAGAGCCCGGTCGCTCACAGAACTGACCATGAACATGGGCATAGTGCAATGTAATCACCCAGCTAGAGGCTTGGTGAGACAGGAGTCCCAATAAGCAGAAGATGTCAGCCCACTTTGGAGGTCACAAATAGGTAGAACTGTGCTTCGCATTTCATTCCTCAATATAATTTTGTAGCTAAACCTTGTCACTGAAAACGACGACAGAGTAAGTTTCGGCATACCATCTCAGAGAACGGAGGCGTACCACTAGATCCTCAGCTGTTCCTCCCTGTGTTCTCCAGCAGAAATCCGAAAGCAAAAAAGGAAGTCTATTTGCTTTTGACAATTGCATTTTCCTCCTGTTCATCTGCTAACACTTTCCTACATTCTAGTTTGCATTTATTTTGCGAGGACTATATTGATCCAGCACACAGAGAGATGACACCACTCGCCTGCAGGCTGGCCTGTCAAGCGGGGCACCATCTTGTCACCGACAACATGTGCCGGATATCTTTGCTAACGAAGCCAGTGGTGTTTCGGTTTTAGTCGTGCATTAAGTTAACGCTACTCGTCTGTGAACACTTACACATCGAAAGAATGTTTAAAGAATAGGATAGTGGGCATTTATGACAGAAGCATTTGTGCGTGGGGGGTGGGGGGGTGGGGCGTGGGGAAACACGTCTGCAAGGCAGGTAAGAAAGTACACGTTTTCATCTTCAACGCAGTCTTAAAAATACAAGGCCACAATTCTCTTATGAAATGACCTTCTGTTCTGGGTATAGGCAGGTGAAAGAGCGGATAATAATAGCTCTACGTAAGGGACATAACCATTTCTCACATCAATTTCAGCTATATGCAGCTTCCGGATGATCCCGGGGCCAGCCCCCCCCCCCATTTTAAAGGCTGCCCTAGGATGTTCTCACTATTGCAACCGTGTGTCCCAGGCAACATAATAGATGATACCTCGACGCCTTAAAGAGCACCCTGATAATATGCAAGGCTAAAATGTCAGAAGCTATTAGAAACTCTCAGATGCACAATATATCTCCATCCCTGAGTTTTCCCCTTACACTGCGAAACACCAGACAACAGGCATGCAAACTGCTCAGCTGCAACTGTTCCAAGTCGAATAATTACAACTTGTCAGAAAGAATTAATTTTCCCATTTCTCATAAAGATGTGTAAAAATTACCATGTTATTATACACTGACACTCTCTGGAGGCAGACACAAAATTTAATTTTGAATTCTTTCCGCATATTAAATTAAATCCATAAATAAGAGTTTAGGCATTCACTCGGAAGCATATGTTCATTGGGAGCGAAAGCCAACACGAGCCCGGCTGTAATGGCTGTTGTAATGTTTTAATAGCTCGCTTCTTCTAAGCACCAATAAATTTACATGATCATAACAGTCGTGGGCATACAAGAAGCCCATTACTGTCTGGGCACAGGCAGCAGCGTTAACAGGATGGAAAAATGGAAAAAGGAAAAAAACTCTTAAATAAAATTAGGCAACTGCACTTGTCAGCTGCTCCATGATTGAATTTTTAATATTGTGGTCAATTGGTCAAAACAAATGATGGGATAAAATATTTTAACGTATTTAGAACCTGTGTCTGTGGTGAGCCCACGAAAATAGTTTTTGTTTGTTGGTTTTGCAGAAGACGGACCGTTTCAATCTTGCTGTTGGGAACGGTTTTATTTGTAAAGACACGCACTATAATTTTTTAATCTCTCAGAGGACCTTTGCTCTCTGTGTGCCCTTATCTGGAATGAGAGGAGTTCAAACTCTGCTCAGTGGGGGGGTTCTTTTAAGTCAAAGGAGTCTCACCTGAGGGAACCTGCTTGGGGTGTGAAATACTTAGCTCCAAGGCCAGGTACCCCGAGACCTGGGGCCCTCCAGTGTTATACCTGCCTGCCCTGGGCCTGGATGAGGGAATGGTTTCCTTTGCATATACTGAATGAATGCAGGCACTATAATTAGAACCCACACCAAAAAGAAAACCCTAGGCCCTGTAGACCATTACTGAGGGTTACGGATTCCATCTATTAATGTGTGCTTTCCGAGTACACAGATTATTTCTTAACTTCCATGAGTACCTTCACTACCATGGTTGTGAAAATAAGATACAGAAAAACCTGTATCATGTTTCACATTACTTAACTATTCAAAGTAATGGATGGCCTTGCAAGGAAAGTCAATGCTGGCCCGTTGGCATTTCCACTCCTAGTCACACAGATGCCGTCAGGGATGGGAAGCTGAAGGGGGGCGCGGAGCAGGGAGGATGGGTGTATTAACTGAGAATTACAGGGGAGTGATGTTCAGAAAAATAGGTTTTATTAAGGACAGATGAACAAGCCACGGATTCTTCCATAAAGGCAGGAGAGAAGGGATATGAATAAAAGGGGCTAATGTTTAAAATTCACTTTTTATAAAAATTGCCTATAAAAATTAAATAAATTTAAAAAAATGAAAAACTGGCATGGAGATGTGGTAAGGACTATAGTTAAATAGGTAATGTTTATCCCTATGATCTCTCTTTATTGAGAAATTAGCACCATCGAAACATATTATTTGACAGCCCACTCTTGAATCTTGAGATGTTTTGTACACATTCAGATTAACAAAGAAGTCAGTGGTTCATACAAAAGATTAAACCTAGTAACTTTCACCACAGAGATCAGTAACTCTTCTCCCTTAACAAGAGAAAGACCGTAGCGTCTTTCCAACAATATATGTATTTACTTCTAAATGATTTACAATTTATTTTGCAATTTAATAAAAAGTCAGAATAACCATTCTCTTTTTCCAAAGCGTCCTTAGATGCCATAAAAACTCTTCTAGAAACAGTCCAAGTTGGTCAATGCCAGTCAGAGCCAACTTTAGATTTTTGATTAAATTTATAGAAGAATTGAACAAAATGAATATCCTAACACTCCAAGTAGTATATAGCAGTATTTCTATCAAGTCACTCACTGAAATAGACCATTTAAAAAATAATTCTCAAACATTTCAGAGAAAAGGACAGAGTCCATATATGCATTAGGTGTTTCTGGGTCAGAGAAAGAAGAACAAATATGTATCCATTAAAACATTCTGGGAAAAAAAATGCACCTTTTCAAAACATTATTAAATGACTCTGAAATGCTTCTGCCAACCTCTCTTGTCTTGGCTAAAAAAACCAAGGTGTATATGGAGTATTTTTCAAGCTCCTTTTAAAATCATTCTTCTTCTAATGATTTAATCCAGGTTGCTATTAAAATGGTTTACCAGGTGAAACATATTTATATCCAACGTGTTGCGAAGTGTTATTAAATGAAGGAAAAATCTGTCAGTAAGAAGTTTTAAGGGAAAATGTCTGTGGACTATACTTGGGTGATGAAAGATCCCAGAGATGTCAGAAGTTAGAAGGTTTTCACAGCTAAATATATGTTTGGGTTGATAAAATGAGCACAGGCCTTACCTGTGGTGTGAAGCAAGATTTTGACTAGAAGATACTGGGTATATCATTCCTTTCACCTAGTAGAGTCTCTTTTTTTAAAAATGGTTGTAAGAACTTTCAGGAGACAGTGACTTTTTGCTCAGTTCAAGAAGGACACTCATTGTCCCAAAGAATAAATACCTTCTCTTGACACTGCTCAATCCTAACAAACAAATGAAAAGATTTTATAAAATCCATGTGAATAACAGCATATTTCTCTCAAATACTGTAAACAATTTGGTTTATTTATTATTTATATGACTCCATCAACGTGCCATATGTCAAAAGTTCTAGTAACAATGTAAACATGTGGGAATAAAAATTTGAAATCCTAGGGTCCGAAATATGACAAAAGTGAAGTTGATAGAGTTTTTTAAAGATGTGGATGCGTTAATGGCTGATGGAACCATGTTTGTCTTAGGTCTGATGGACTTTGTGAATGGAAAGGAGTTCTTCACAACGTAGATAAGCATTTAAGGTTGGAGGTTTCTCTATCATAAAATATCTAGGAACAAATTTTCCAGTCTTTCATATTTCTTCTTTCATGTTCCTTTTAAATATAATTTTGAAAGACAGAAAATTTCTCCGTTTGCTACTTTTGACCACTGTGAAGAAAGGAACTACCGCCACCAACAGAAGGAGATTTCCCCAGGAACAGGAAAGCACAATATCCACCACCAGGTGCCCGCTCGCGAGGGAGAGAGAAAAGGAACCGGGAGGAACCGGGGTACACAACTACTTCTCCTGTCTTTCCCCTCCGCCTCCTTCGATTGGCCTTTAATTGGAAATACCTGTAACACTGAACACCCAAAGTATGAGAGGGAGATTTATGGTTTGGTTTCAATACCCTAAACTAAAGTGTCACACCTCACATGAGGTATAACATTTGAATTATGGTATAGCTATTCTACATTATGTCCAAAGAAGGTTTAGGGCCAGTAGTGTCAACAGTGGTATACAGAAGTATGATTTTTTCCATTTCCCCTTTCTTCTCTCAAGTTGTGGGGCAGGTGTTTTATAAACAGACCCTCTCCTGTTTGGCAAACCTCATTACCCTTTGAGTCACATCTCCGTTTCCTTTTTCTATCCACTAACCTACTTTTCTTTTTCTTTTAAAGCACATACTATTGGGACAGCAAGTATGGGACATACTATATCGCTTGAAATAATGAAAATAAAAATGGACAAAATATGTGAAACGATGTTTTTTTTTTAAATAGTGAACAGCAGGCAACAGTGACCCAGGACACCAACAAGATGAGCTCTCTGATTGCTCCAGCTAACTGTCCGGAGAGTTTCTAGACCGTGGCTTAAGGAAAGGGAGCTCAGATGCAGCTGGTAAACTCGATGAGCTGAGAAGTAAGAACTCAACGCAGGAGACAAAGGCAGCTGGAGTTCAGAGAACTCTATGAGAGAGTATGAGAGGAACTATGAGAAAGCGAAGACCTGCACAGACAAGTGGGGAGATGGATAGGTTTCCCTCCAGCATTCAGCAGAATTCTTATCAGCACATGTGCGAGGGTCACCCAAAGTTAGAAAAGAACCACTCAAGGGGATTAGAGAAAACTATAACTGGGGTTTACACAGGTTAGGACTAAAGCCTATTTTTAGCAGCCACGGTGGAAAAACAAATCACAAAGCTGGTGAGAGTACTCAAAAGGGCCGTACTGTAATGGGAGGAACAAAGTGGCCCCGGAATAAATCCTGTTTTGGTCTTACCTAACAAATAATAAAAGCAAGACCCAAAAAGACTGATTGTGTCCAAGACACTTGACTAAGTCCTGGGAAGAAGTTCAAGGGCATTTATAGGAATAGGAAAATATCTAGGATTCAGTAAGATAAAGTCCACAAAGTCTAGGATCCAATAAAAAATTACTAGGCATGCAAAGAGGCAGGAAATAGTACTTACAACTGGAAGAAAGTCAATCACTCTAAACTGACTCAGAATTGAGACAGAAGTTAGAATTAGTGGAAATGGGCACCATAGAAGTGGTAACAGTTACTTAACCATATCCTACATGTTCAAAAACTTAGGAGAAAGATGGAAAATACTAAACAAAGTCATGGACAATAAAAAAATCCCAAGACTAACTTCTAGATATGGAAACAACAATGTTCCCAGGGATGAACAGAGCAATGTTTAAAATTAAAAATACACTAGATGGGATCAATGACAAAGGAGAGACCAGATAAAAAAATTATTACTGAACTTGAAGACATACAAATAAACAGTATCACACATGAAACAGAGAGGGGGAAAAAAGACAAAAAGAAAGAACAGACAATCAGTAAGTGTGGGACAGACAACTCCTAAAACTACAAATTCTTACGTGCAGATGGAATAACAGGTGCTGAGAACAAAAAGGACGGATAAAAAAAAAATTGAAGAAATAATGGCTAAACACTTTTCCAATTTCATAAAATAAAAAGAAGCTCCTTAAAAGACTCCTAGCACAAAAAAGAAGAAAATTGCAAAACTCATATTCAATACCAAAAGCAAATTGTGCAAACTGGTAATAAAGAGAAAAAACTTAAAAGCAGCTAGAGAAAAAAGCTATTTGTTACAAAGGAAAAAATAATAGATTTTGCATCAGTAATAATGCAATCAAGAAGTGACTGGAGCAAACAACTGATAACCTTGAAGAGGTCAGATATAAAGTGAAAATCCAGGGTGGAGCCTGTGGCTCAAAGGAGTAGGGCACCGGCCCCATATGCCAGAGGTGGCAGGTTCAAACCCAGTCCCAGCCAAAAACTGCAACAACAACAAAAAAAAATTCCAAGTAGTATAAAAGTCAAAAGACGTTATCACCAGCTAATCTACCAGACAAGAAATTTCAAAGCAGAACATAAGGAATTCTATCAGTGGGAAATTCAGATCTACAAATGGAATGAAGAACATCAGAAATGGTAACTCCATGGATAAATTCTAAGTGTTATGTAAACTTATTTAAAAGATAATTATTTGTAAAAATTACAATTACATAGTGATTAATTTTACAACATACATAGAAGCAAATCAAATGATTAAAATAGCACAGAGGGGAAAATACGAAAATGTACTATTGTAAAAGTTTCATAACATAATGGCAAATGGACTAATCGCCCTTAAACGGGGGCTATAATAATCTGTAGATGTATTAACTATAAATCCTAAAGCAATTCTGTGACAACACAAATATTTCTAGCTTTTCTTCAAAAGAATAAATAAAATGTAATTATAAAATATATTACATTAATTTTTTTGAAACCTAGAAGACCAGAAAAAAGGGGCAAAGAATAAATAAAAACAAACTGTAAAAAGGTAGATGGAAACCAAAACATGTTAATAACATTAAAAGCCAATGGTCTGAATTACCCAATTAAGAGATTATCAGAGTGGGTTAAAAAAAGGACTACCTGCTGACAAGAACTCTACTTTAAATACACAGATACTGCAGTTAAAAGAAAATGGACAAAAACAATATGCCACGATAACATTGATTTTAAAAAGTATAGAGTAACTATATTAACATCAGGCAAAGAGGCATTCAAAAGAAAGAATACTCCCATAACAAGGAAGGAAGAAAGTTGTTTCATAAAGTTTTCAGTATATCAAGAATACTTATCAAGATTAAACATTTGTGAATGAGATGCCAGGCATGCAAAAGAAATGAAGCAAAACCTGCAGAACTACAAGGAAGAAATAGACAAACACACAGTTACAGTCAGAGATTTTAGTAGCCATTTCTCAATAATTAACAAAATAAGAATAGATGGAAAGTCACTAAGGATGCAGAAGATTTGAAGAACATTGACCCATTTGACGTAACTGACACTTATTGAACATTCTACCAACAATAACAAGTTTACATTCTTTCCAAGTCTACGTGAAATCTTTACAGAAAGCCCATCTCCAGTCTATAAAACAAGTTACGGTAAATAAATAAATGGTTCAAGTTCTATATAACATGTTCCCTGACCACTCTGGAAATATATTGGGAATCAGTGACTGTACGGGATCTGGAATATCCCCAAATATTTGAAAACTAAATGACACATCTCTATATAACCCAAGGCTCAAAGACAAGCCTTCTGAGTTTTTAAATAGAAAGTACTATGAATTGAATAAAAAATAAAACATAGAAAGTCCAAATTACAAGATGCTGCTAAAATAATTCTTAGGGAAAATGTATTGCTTTGAATTATTATATTAGAAAAGAAGTCTCAAACCTCTGGCCTCAGTTTCTACCTTAAGAAACTAAACAGAAAGAGCAAATAAAACTCAGTGATAGCAGAAGATGGGAAAGAACACAGATCAGACTGAATTTGATGAAATAGAAAAAAAATAGAGGAAATTAATAAAATCAAAATACAATTGATGAATCTCTAGCCAAATTGGTCAGAAGGGTGGGTGGGAGGAGAAAAAGGGAGAGAGAAATTACCAATATGAGGAATGAGAGAGGTGGCATCCCTAATGTTAAAATGATAGTAAGATAACATTTTGATTAAATTTATGTCAATAACTTTGACAACTCATGCAAAATGGACATATTTGTTAAAAGACAAACTATCATTGCTCACTTAAGAATGAATAGATGACATAAGTATCTTTATGTCTATTTTTATAATGAGACTGTAGTAAAAATAACTTTCCCACAAAGAAAAATCTAAACAGATTGCTTCACTGGTAAATTCTGCTTTTCACTTAAGAAAGAAATAATAACAGCCTCTACACAAATTCTTTCACAAAGTCGAAAAGGAAGAAATGCTTCTCAAGTCACTTTATGAGATCAATACAACCTGATACCAAACCAGAAACGTATTTTACAAGAAAAATACAGACCATTATCACTTGTGAACATAGACGCAAATTTTCTTAACAAAATGAAATGCAAAAGAGTTTTTACCACGAATGCAGGTCATTTTAAAATGTGGAAATTGGTCAGTATAATTTGCTATCTTATCAAACTAAAAGCAAATGCAGAAAAAGCACTTGGAAAGTCCAGCAGCTATTTTCATAAACATCCTCGACGTACAAGGTAGGTATGGGAGGTAATATTCTCAATATGATAAAGAACATCTACAAAATACATATGAGTAGCATCCTACTTAATTATGAAAGAAAGAACTTTACCTCCTAAGATCAGGAACAAGGCACTTGGTCCATTTTCACAACTTCTACTCAACCTTGTTTTGGAGTGCAATAAGGCAAGAAAAAGTGATAAAAGACAACCAGATAAAATTGTGTTTAGTAAAATTGTGTTTAGTCAATTCTAATTGAATTTACAATAAAGCTGTCAGAACAAATGAGTTTAAAGGGTCGCATGATATAATACACAATAATTAACTATACTCTATATAAGAAGAAGAAAATTTCAGAAATTAAAATTTAAGATACATTGCCATGTAAAATCACATCAAAAATTATGAAATACTTGGGATTGATCTGATGAAAATATATAAGACTTATACACTAATATTAAGAACTACTACTGACAGAAATTAAAGAAAACCTAGGTTAATATAGAGAAATACTCATTGATCAGAAGACGCAATATTCTCAGGATGTAGATTCTCTCCAAATCATTCTATAGATGGCAAACAAGGAATCCAATATGATTCCAAACAAAACTCTAGAAAGTTGTTATAGAAATGGACAAATTCATCCTAAAATTTATATGAAATGCGAAAGCCCTCAAGTCAACTTTTGGTATTCTACTTCTATTTGCTTTCAAGTCTTATTATGAAGCTATAATCATAAAGAAAGCACAGTAGTGACACAAAGAAGGACTGATAGATTAATGGAACAGAAGAGCGAGCTTAGAAATTAACCTACAGATATATGGAAAACTGGTTGTTGACAAAGGTGCCAAAGGGAAATTCTGAGAGAAAGTACAATGTTTTCAATAAACAGTACTGGCACAAATGGACATTCATATGGAAAAAGAAAAACTCTGACTCACACTTCACATCATATGCCAATATTAACTCAAAATAGATCATAGACCTAAGTATAAACCCTAAAACCATAAAAACTCTAGAAGAATATTCACAGAAGAAGATCTCTGTGACCTCAGGTTGGCCAAATATTTCTTAGATCCAACAGCAAAAGAATGATCCATAGAAGAAAAAGTAAGTTCACTTCACCAAAAATAAAAAAATTTATTTATTAAAAGATATTTTACAAAGAATAAATAATCAAGACTCAGGCTATAAAAACATCTGCAAAATGATATACTAACAAAAGACTTCTACCTACTATATATATTAAGACTCTCAAAACTCAATATTAAAAAAACCAATCATACCAAACGGTGGCTAGGAGATGAAGGACCTGGAACTACTGTATGAAAACAGTGGCAGTTTTCTTAGGAAGTTCCATGTACATTTTCCATATAATCAAGAGATATTAAAGAACGTGGCCATAAAATGATTTCCACGCAAATGTTCATAGTAGCTTTATTGGTAAAGCCAAAGTGGAAAGAGCTCAAATGTCCATCAAGAAATGAATAAAGAAATTGCAACAGGCATATGATGGAGGACAACTGAGCATAATAATGAGTGTATTGCTGATATACACAATGACATGGAAAAACTTAAATAATTATGGTGAGTGAAAGAAATCAGACACTTTCCCCAAAAAATGAAATATAAAACAACGTACATAATCACATGAGGATAAAATTTCAGAAAATGCAAACTGTTCTCCAGTGACAGAAAGCAGATAGGGACATGAGAAAACTTTGGGGAGTGATGGATATGGTCACTATTCTGATTGCAGTGACTGTGTTTTGAGTCCATACTTATGTCAATACCTATTACATTGTATACTTCAAACATGCACAGTGTATTAATTATACCTCAATGGAGTTGTTAGAAACCTACAAGATGGATATCATTTGGGTTTTGGTTTTTTTTACTTGATTAAAATGGATTCTTCTGGCATGCATAGATTTTTGTCTGTGGACTCCACTATTGTGTTCCCAACACCTAGAAAAATGTCTGGCTGACAGTCCTCGCTAAATACTTATTTGTTTAACAAAGAGTCTCTAAAGATCCTCAGGCTCTGGTCCATCACACTACAAAAGAAATGGGTTCATTCACAAAGATGTAGATGACAGAAGTAAGGAGAGATTTTGGTTAACTGGAGAAAATAATATCAATTTGGAAATGTGAAATTAAGCCGTCTACAGTATCTTCAAGTGAAGATGGTAAGTAAGCAGCTATACTAGATGAGTTTATGGGCTACGGATAAAAATTTGATTACCATAAGCATTTAGGCAGTAGTCAAAGCTATTGATTTAAATAAAATTTACATGAGGAAAGTAGACAAAGTAGGAGGTAAAAGATCAAACAGAACCTAAGAGATAATCACAATTTAAGAGAAGGTCAGAAGATCTTTAATTGAACTAGAATGGTGGAGGAAAAGTTGGTCTGCTATTGTTTCAATGACAGGAGTGTAAGAGGGACTCTACCTAACAAATGCAATCAATGTAACCTGGTTCTTTGTACACTCAATGAATCCCCCTCCCCCCCAAAAAATAGAATTAACCTAAATAAATAAATAAATAAATAAATAAAAAGAAAAACTCAATTAAAAAAAAAATGGAAGTAAAATTTAGAAAAAGGAGGAATCACCAGCAACTCACATGCAGCACAGATACAGCTAAATAAAATAAGCTCTGACTCACAGTCCCCGGACATGGTGAATGAACAGATCCGGGGTCTTAGACTAGAATAGTTGCAGGGTCGGTGGCAAAGGCAAGATCTCCGTGGAAAGGAAGTGAGTCTTTAGCCAAGGATCAGCAAGGCAGGGCTTTGTTTAAAGAAAGCACGTTGATTCATAGGAGTTGAATTTTAAAAGAGAATCAGGAGGGGAGACAACTTGTAGGGCATGCATCCGACTGGGGTGAAGCGGGTCTGTATAAAGATGGTTGTCAGTGGAATACTAAGGAAAAACACTGAGCGACCTCATGGAGAAAAGAAAAAGTCGTATGATTTATTTATATATCAGGTGTAACTGTCAAAGGTGACTGAGGACTAAAGGGCGATTCCATCTGCAGAGCCATGAAGTCTAGAAAGACAGGGATATTAATGATGGGAAGCTGGGCAGGACACCTGCGTGGAGGAGAGCAGAGGGAGACTTTAATCCACTAAGTATTTCTATTATCCTCCTTTAGTTTTCTTTTCCCACATTTTAGAAATCTCTGCCAAGGTGTCCCTAAGGAATGAATATGTAAACAGTGGTTGGAATTTATATAAAAATTACATGCGCCAACTTAATGAGATAATCTATCATCTACAATTTATTTAGGTGCTATTGGTCTCATCAGGGCCATAATATCAACTGAATAATTACAACTGAGACAAAGTTCTCTCTGGCACATTTGAAACTTTAAACATTTGACGGTGGTGTTGGCAATGATGATGGTGACTGTGCCTGTATGTGTTCCTTTTTTTTTTTTTTTTAAAGAATCCTTGATGTGACAGCAGCATCCTGAGGGCATCATATTAGTTGCTTGGTGTTTGAAAGGCAACTCCTTCTTCCTGAACTACTCAAACAGCAAAATGAACACAATATACTCTACAGTTACTGCTATGCCCTGAAGCTGGGGTCGGAAAGAAAAACTTCCCATTGAAGGTCTTTTTAATTAGGACTGCAGAGAACTTGTGTATAGACAATCTCTCTCCTTCTTGAAAGTCTGAGTTCATTGAATATGAGGCAAAAGGTAAAAAACAAAACAGAAAGAGCTTACCATTTCTCAAAACCCCATAAAATATATTTATTCTACCATAATACCTTCTGATAGTCTCCTATATTTATTCTTAATCATAAATAGCTTTGGAGAAAGGAGTAAAATGTCTTGTCTCATTGAATTCATCACAAACTATTCAAGCAGTTAAAAACCTTAGTCTTCCTCTGCGACTAAAAGGCTGATTTGTTTTTCAATATACAATCATTTTCTATTCTATAGAAATCTTATCTCAAATCTCTGTGAATTTTTTTGGACTTTCATTAATATACCATGTATCTAAACAGAAACGTATGTATGTGTCTTGGGTACAATTAGTTTTTTGGGGGGGAGGGGGAGTTCAAAGATTTTTTTATTCATTAATGAGTTGAAAGTATATTACAGCATTTCGTATGTTATTGATTAAAGAGGTATTTTGTCTATTCATTACCGATCTACCGTGATTTTCATAAGAATTTTATGAGCTTTTATCTGGTGGATTTTAGCTATGTTGAACAAAAGTACATTCATAGTTCTTATAGATGGGTATCCCCAGAAAGCAAGAGTCTCTGAGTGAGTCACACAGCGCCACCAGCCTGCTTTGCCCCTCCTCAGCTTATGTTCTCCGTGTCCTGAACCCCCTGCTTGTGAAATGGAGATACTTTTTGCTTATACACACCTGACCGGTTTGAAAGAAAAAACAAAAGCAAAATATCCCCTTAAAAGAGTCTCAACAAAGTATATGTGTGAATATAAGTTGAGCAGCTCATCTACCAACACGGACGCTTTGGATTTATTGTTACAGTTCTTCTTTTGTTTAAATCATCTTACATTTGATGAAGGTTTTTGGTCAGATCCTCATACCGGAATAAATGCCACAAGACAGGCTAGCTTTGTGTTTATTCGATAAGACTCTGTGCCGAAATTGAGCAAAGGCAACAAAAGGAGGATGCTTTAGTGCAATTCAGCCCTGGCATAGGAAAAAAAAAAAAAAAAAAGAAAAGAACTGTAATCATATCTAATTAGCGTTAAAATAATGTTTCCCTTTGAAATGTTTAATTAGCTCTGTTTTATTACATAAACATTCTTGATGTGGAGCACACAGTTCAGCTCGAAGACTCTGATGAGTTAAATGGTGCAAAGTGTTCCTGCGCCCTGTGCGGAGCAGAACCTGAAGGAGGCGTGGCCGCCGTCCGCAGATGTCTGGACCACTGGTGAAACCACGATGCGTCCTCCAAACAGCAGGCCGTCATTTCAACTTTTGTTGCATCTACCAAACCTCCCGTTGTGCTTTCAATTTAGCAGCATCACAAGCAGACAAAGAAATTTCTTACAATTTGCCCTTCAGTTCAGAGACGAATCCTATTTAAACTTGTCTAACCTCTCATAACATATTAGTTATTGTTGCCAGCCCGCGTGTGTCCGCTGGCAATGAGCTCCTCGTTCTGGGAGCGGGAGGGGGGTGCCCTTCAGTGTGATAAAGCAAGACCAGATTTTACTGGCACGCTTACAGGATGCTTGTCTCAAGATTGCAGCAAATTTAATTAACCTTATTACAAATATGGTTTTCTTGATGATTACATCACAATTTGGTATTCCTCTGCCTGCTGCTGTTTCAAAGTAATATGGGCTTTCTAAAATAGTTTTCCAGAAAGACCCAGGATATGGGAAGAAGTAGACTCATCCTGGCTGTGACCCGGCCTATCTAGGATCCCTTCTCACACATAATACAGTTTCTCGACCTCTTCTTCCCCGGCTGCTGTGACCTTACCTCTGTTCTTGCACACTTCACTGAAATAATGGCGAGAAGTAACTTTACATTAAAAGGAAAGTGATTCTGGGACAGTAAACATACATAAATGTTCTGGCATGGAAATCGATGCCACGGTAATTGCTGCCCTAAATTCTTCCCAAAGAGATGATCCTGGTCTGTGAAAAAAAATACACCAGATTTTATCACTTTCAAAGTGCTAGTCGGCCTTTAACAAATAAAATGTTCTCACTTGAATACACACACAGATACGCACGCACACACACGCACCCCAGTCGATATGTGTTTATCTTCAAAGTACCTTCGACCCTCTAGTCCTTGAGACCCTATGTCGCTCTCTAGAAGTAAATTAGGAGCTCAATCTTTCAGCCCAGTGGACTGTCAGCACGTGCCCAAAAGTAATGTAAGAACCACCTCCCAATTAATGCACTTCCCTGTATGCAAATATCCTGTGAGAGTCTCCTTCCTCTGGAACATTTTCCAGGTATCTAGGACAGCAGAAGTAACCTTCACCCCACCCAGCCAAGAGCCACTCTCAAGGTTCCTGTGATCTCAAAATAGGCAGGCGTCAGCCTGGGGAAATATCTGTTATTGGTAAGCCCTTTAGGGCCATTCAGTCCCAGGCCACTTGACTTGAGGTGCTGACCAGAGGTACAAGGCATAATCAGCCCTGTCCAGAGTCTATTACTATAGAAAGTTTTATTTCAAAAAGATGGCTTTGCTCGGCAGGAAGAAGATATATGAGTTGTGCAAAGGCTCACTAAACAACAAAGGGCTGGAACGTGTTAATGCACTTTTCTCCCTGCGATGTGGAAAGCTTCAATCACTGCAAGTCTGGTTCATTTTTAAATGAGTCTTTTCAAAGGGGAAAAGAGAAAAATTTGTAAACAAGTGAGGTGTCCAACCATCAGGGAATGGTTAACCTAATCACTCATGGGGTGGAATGTTTGGGAGGCGTTAAGAAAAGATAGATGAAGACTTTCTAACAACTGAAAAGTGCTTAAGATTTCAAGTGAAAAAGATAAGGGACCAAAGGGTGTGGGCAACCTATACAGAATAAAATATTTGGCTAGAAGAATACGCGTTTAACAAGACGGAGTTTAGTTTCTCTCTTTTTCCTTCTGCCCTGATATTTCGTAATACAATATTACACTGTCATCATCACTAACAAGATAATAATGATGTGTTGTTTTATATTGAAACATCGAGATGGGTATAGAAGTAATCACGACTGTTTGTCAGGGAAAAAGTCACAATGTCCTATTGGCTAAACACGCTGAGGGTATTTCCCTCGTTATTTTCACTTGGCCCTCCAGTCTTAGCCGAGAACTTGAAACTGAACATAAATGAGTGTATCCTCCTTGAGAACATGTACTACTGGACTCTGCACTGCTCAGAGGGGTCTTCTCACATCACACGGAAGGCCCTTTATGAATATTTGAAGAATACGCATAAGAAACACTCTTCATACATACTATTTTTAGGGAGCTCTTACAAGTAAATTACATGTATATCAACCGATATAGGAGATGAGAATATAGTCAGCCAGGCCCCACTGGTAGTAGAAAGAAGAGAAAAAAAGATTCATAATTTCTGAGACAAATGAAAAATGTTTCTGTTGAATCTTTTTTTGTTGTTCCCTCGGCATTCGTTTGTTAAAGTATTTTGAGTATTTTGAAAGAGCTTCCAAACGTCTTCATTATCAAACTCCCTATTTTTTTTTTAACATTGACTCCCTGAGGCTGCTATCATGACATGAGTTTTAGAAAGCAACTCCTACCCCCCAAAATGTTGTAGCTATGAAAAAAATTGTTCGTGTTCAGAAGTGCAGAAAGCAAAAGTAGCCATCGTGGGCCACTTTCTGCCTGTGTGCTGGTCTCCATGCTGAAAACACGTGTCTAGTCCTCATTCCTTAAGCTGTCTAAATTACTAGGAGTAAGATGTTCACTTTGGTTCACAAACAAGTGTTAGGGCCAGGCACGGTGGCCGACACCTATAATCCTAGCACTCTGCGAGGCCCAGGCAGGTGGATTGCTTGAGCTCACGAGTTCTAGACCAGCCTGAGCAAAAGCAAGATCCCGTCTCTATTAAAAATAGAAAAAATGAGGCAAGAGAATCACTTTGAGCCCAAGTTTGAAGTTGCTGTGAGCTACGATGCCACCGCACTCTACCCAGGGCAAAAGCTTGAGATTCTATCTCAAAAAAAAGTGTTAGAAACGAAAGATAATGTAATGTGGGTGGATTCAAACTAGTCTCTTCCCAGGACTTAGCTGAGCTATGCTAACCAGAAGGAGACTTTGAATTGGGTGTGGAGAGAAAACAGGTGCGAACCATGGCACAGCCTGAGGAAGGAGGGTGGGCCTGGATGTGGGAATCTGGGTGGCACCCCGAGGGCATCAGGCTCTGGAACCTAGAGGGAGCAGCAGCAGGGGCAGAGAGAGGACGCAGCCAGAGAGGTACCCAGGCCACAGAGGCACAGGCTCCGATTTTGCAATTCTCTTCACGGACCCTGCCCGTATTCAGACCTCAGACAGGCTCCCTGGCATTTCTGAGCATCCAACTCCCAGTTCCTATGGGCTCTGTTTCTTCCGCTTTGCCCTGCAAACTTGCCTCTAAGCTCTCCTCAGGCACAGGGGCCTCTTCCACTGTAGGGACAGGGAGCCTGGGAATGTGTCTCACCCCCTTATGCCAAGTCCTGTAGGTTTAGAGCCAGGGACTGTGTGCAAGCCCAACTCCCCTGCCCTGACAGGATACAAACCCAGAGGAGTAGTTTATATTCCACATCTCCCCTTCAGATGAGGGAGAACTCCCGAATTATACACTGCTCCTGTCCTGCTCTCCCCACCACCTCACTGAATCATTCCTCTCTGCCATTATATCAGTTTCCATCAGATCATTATACCTACTATTTATCTGCTAGGTACACTATTAAACTCCCCCTGTACCTGGTGTCACTGGAGCAGAACTTACCCCTTTATAAAATATATAATACAATTAATTTGCATATTCATGTTTTCTTGTGAGATCAATTACACATCTCCTTTTTCTCAAATACAACAAATTCAGGAGTTCAATGACTGACTTCTTGAAAGAATAGCGTACGCTGTCCACAACAAAGAAATACAGGATTTGGAAGGCATTCCCATATCCTTCCTACAGAATTAGAATGTATCCACAGAATAACTGAGAAGGTGAAACTTTTGAGAAAGCATCTTTTTCTAAATAATAGTGTTTCATCCCATGAATCGAGAAATACTCAAGGTATGAAAGCAACATCCCCGTTCTCTCAAGTGTTCCAAGTTATAAGACAGATTCCATTTTATGCTCGTCCATGATGATCATAACTTATTTCTATTTAACTTTCACTTTCCTTGGATTAATCCAATGACATGTAACTCTCATCTACAATGTTTTGTTCTCAATATTCTCTTTCCATTTTCATTGTAGTGGAGTTAGTTTCATGCATTTGAGCTCCATGTTTATCTCATTAGCATTTCTCTGGTATCCTGGTGTTCTTACACACAGTTAAGCATTTTAAATTTCTTATAATGTAAAAATATTTGATAACGTAAATATAAATCCAAACATTAAAATTCTTCATTGAGCTAAATTAATGCTCAGAATCGCATGTGATTATTATAGCACATTTACATATTGTACTAAGTTCAAAACAGGTAAAATATATGTAACATTATGCTTTGTAGAAATTATAAGCTTAATTAAAACAATAATTAAATAAATGCACAGAAACAAATACAACTTGGACAGTCACAACTTCCTTCTCGCCTTTCAATGCCAATAGGTATAACTCATTAATCTCTCAAGGCTTCCTTGATCTCTGGGGCAATGTCACTCAGTGTTTTGATATCTGAATAGGATTTGGTTGGTTGGATTACAGATCCAGTTCATAGCAGTTATCCTATGGGCAAAGCGTACTCTGAGTTCCAACAACTGATTTGTAAATGAATTCTTATTAGACAACCTGTCCCAATAGAAAACTAACAAGCAGTACCTTCTTTGAATGTAGACAGTCAGCTAAGTTATTCCCCTTGATCCTGTCTGTCACATTAAGTAAAGTACCAATATTTACTGCATTAAAATACATATATAACTCAAGAACAATAAATAGAAAAGGAAATATGCATCCATCAAGAAGAGTTTGCCTCTTCTCTTCTTATTTTATTTTATTTTATTTATTTATTTTTTGAGACAGAGTCTCACTGTGTCACCCTTGGCAGACACAGCAACCTCCAACTCAAGGGCTTAGTGATTGATTCTCTTGCCTCAGTCTCCAAGTAGCTGGGACTACAGGCACCCACCACAATGCCCGGCTATTTTTTGGTTGCAGTTGTCATTGTCGTTTAGCAGGTCTGGGCCAGGTTCAAACCCACCACCTTCGATGCATGTGGCCGGCACCGTAACCACTGTGCTACGGGCACCGAGCCTGCCTCTTATTCCTCTTTTACACTTTGTTTGCCTCTGTTCTTTATAATAATCCTAAAAATTCCACAACAAGATGGCATATATGTCACTTTTTTAGTGATTACTAACTTAGAATACCTTATTCATTTTACTTTTGTTCCTTTAAAAGGAGAGTTTTAAAAACTCAGGTTAGAGGTGAACTAGTTATTAAAGTAAAGGCAGTTTCTACCAAGGTCAGTATTTTCAAAAGAAAAATCGAACACATTTAGAAAACCAAAACCTTTCAAATGATTTTACTAAGTTAATTAGCATGTAGGTCATACGAACACTCCCATAAAAGGGGCCAAGGCACTGGGAAAGGCAGCTTATCATTTTATTGCTTTATACCACAATAGCTAATGCAATAAAAATGTTTATTTAATGAAATAAAAAACCTTGATCCTCCTGGCATTAACAGACTGTTAGGACTACATTTTAAAATTTCAGAATTTCTTTCTATCCACAGAAATATTTTATAAAATAAACCAGACAATCATTGTTGCTCATTAGTTCACAAAAATAATTTACATTTACCTAGAATGGACATGTAATTTGGTAAAAAAGTATTGATCTTACAGAAATGTATCAATCTATATTTGCAAATTTGTAACTTTCTTGATGAGTCAAGTCCTATTAATCTTTATTCCATTAAATGTAGTTTTAAGGTATAGATTATAATTTAATGAGACTTCTTTTTAAACTTGTTTCCAATGGGTTTGGCGACTTCAAAGTAGTCTCCTTGGAAATAAGAACAAACGTATTCCAATAAACCCATTGCACGAATTGGTTCTGGAACTGTCATTCAGAAACTGCAATATATTGCTTGAGATATATCACAAGAAACAAATCTCCTCTGAAAGCATATGTACTTTTAGAGAATACAAAGTCATTTTGAGTTCATTTTTGTCTGCTCAAATAAATTAAGAAGATTTGGTAAAACATTTCACTAAACTTCACTAAACTTCGCTCAAAGAGTGAAGCACTGAAGCTGTCTGCTCATATAGCTTTAAAATTATTTGAAAATTAAAAACAAAATAATATTTTGAAAATTTCTTTGAACAGTAGCCTGCAAGGATCAAAGCAATCATTTTGACAAATGACACTTATCTGGAGCCATATGATGTGTTTTGGCATGAAACCATTCTTAGGTATGTTGTCTGCATAGGAATTTGGTAAACTGTTGTTTCCATTCATTATATCTGATTCCCTGACTTCTCAATACGTCTTTATTTCATTCATTCACTCACTCACTCATCCATCCATCCATCCTTTTTCATCCATCCCTGCACACATTTAACCATTCCTTCATTGATTCATCAAACATTTAGTGAACTATTACAATGCTCCAGGCTAACTTCAAGGTCAAGGGCACGGGATAAGTAAAACATGGTCTCCTGCTTCTCGTTTGTATCCTTGGATGATTCCCATAAATATTACAGATTCAACTCTCTCTTCTTAAATAGAAAATTGCTTAAAATAATTTGAATCTTAAGGAAAACATTTATTTTGTAACAAATGCTATTCTAAGAGAAAATAGTCAATGACTATACAGACTTTGAGATTCTTGTGTTTTCCCTGTTACTGTCAACACTACAGTAACCTGTCACTTGGTTTTGAAACTCAATAAATTCTCCCCAATGAACTCATTATCCATCAATTAGGCATAGAAATGACTTAATCACCCAGCATCTCATTAAGTGAACTCTCAGCCATGTATTATTCTCTAACCCTACTTTTAGAAGACAGCATACGACGAAACAAATTCATATTATCAGCTTCTTTTAAGGAATGAGTTCCAGAGAATATTCTGGGATCAGACTCTTCCAACCTAACACTCTACTCATTCAACACTCATATCGGAGTAATTGACAAGGTGAATAATTATGCAGAAACATAACGCTGACAGACTGCGGAGCTCTGCAATCCTTATGGATGGAACATTATTCAGAATACTGCACTTGGACAGAAAAGTATATTCTCCCCAATGTTTTCAACAACAACAGATAATGGGAAAAATATTTTTAACTAAGATATGCCTTTAGGCAAAGCTTCTTATCCCTGGGTATCCAATAATTAAAGTTTTAATACAAATAACCATTACCTCTAGAAAATCTCCTACTTATAGCTACACACATCACTCCCCCGATCAAGAGACAAAAATTAAACATTTTAGCCTTCAGCTTTACATGCCTATATTTTCTCTAATATGGAGATCATAAAATGATAAAAATGTCAAAGGTAATTTTGTATACAAGGAAGGTGGTAAATTTTAGCGATGAAATATGAATACACAAGAAATTAACTAAATGTAGTTAGATACGATAAATGCGGTCAAGTACAGAAGCTCATGCCTGTAATCCTAGCTGAGGCAGGAGGATTTCTTGAACCCAGGAGTTTGAGGTTGCTATGAGCAAGGCTGACACCATCACAGCACTCTAGCCTGGGCAACAGAGTAAGACTCTGTCTCAAAAAAAAGAAAAGAAAAGAAAAAAAAAAGGATATGTTAAATGTTATAACATTCCTAAAGCTTTAACAATCTATAGTAGGAAAAAATATGTATGAGAAAGAGAATCACCATCAGTCATATTTCTTGAACTCTGAGCATGTGGTAAAAGGCAAAGAAGGTTGGCAGTCAGGATGAGAGGGGAGGCTGGATCAGCATTATGAGGTATGTTACGGCATTTGAATTGTGTCCTTTAAGCAAAACCAGGCAATTAAATGCTTATGATCAGTGAAGTGACAGGATCAACTTTCTGTTATTAGAAAGACCACTCCACTGCCAAGGTGGAGATTGATGTGAACCAAGAGAGCGGACTAGATGAAGGAAGACTAGATTAAATTGCAAGGTGAAAAGATGAGACGGCCTTTCCCAAAGTTCTGATGATACAGAGGGAGAGGGAAGAAAGGGTCAGCACAGGAGACGGAGGCTTTCCCTGGGTTATAAACAAGACAAGTTCAGTAGGTTTGTTCTTAAGTTGAATTTGTATGTAAGTTGGAACAGGTACATTCACAGGTACTTTTACCTGTAAAAGCCTCCCTTCATAACAGTGAGTTGTATATCTGTCAGATGTTCGGGGGAACTTACTGTAATAAGTTCTGTTTGTAAGTATGAGTTGAAAGTAAGTTGGAAATTTATAACCTGAAGACTCCCAATTTTTTTTTTTTTTTGTAGTTTTTGGCCCAAGGCTGGGTTTGAACCCACCACCTTCAGCATATGGGGCGGGCGCCCTACTCCTTTGAGCCACAGGCACCGCCCAAGACTGCCTACTTCTAAGCAATGTACATAGGTTTAATTCCACTATAGTGTTTTCTTCTGTATATTTTTATGGCTCAAACAGAATTGAACAAATGTTAATCTGAGTGAGAAGAGGAGCTCAATACAAAAACTTAGAGAGAGCAGTAAGTTTCAAAGGGATGTTGTAAAATTATTTTTCAGGGGATGACCTCAAACATATGCTCCCTATACACACACATACCTGCCTTACCTACAGAGATTTAAAAGGAGCAAACCATTATCATATGTATTACTTAATGATCATAACAACCTTGTTAAAATAGGTATCATTTTCTCCAACACATAGTTGAGTTAACTGAACACAGAGATGGCTCCATTTGCTGGGGTCATTCCATTGTAAAGTGGGGAGCTTAACTCCAGATGGTCCTACTCTGAGGTGTTGTCACCCTAACACCAAGTTTTACTCCTGCCTGAAAGAAAGTGACAAACTCCTATACAAACTCCAAAGGGTCTTTTCCAGAGAAGCTTATTATCTTCCACTGACTATCTAGACAATCTTAGCCAAACAAGTTACTTCTGACCAATCCTTGGCTGTTACAATAAAATCGTTTAATATCCAGGGCCATAGGCATTGCCTAGCATGCTTACAATTCCTACTCGCTACCAAATATTTGAAGATACCTACTCTATCAAGCAGAAAGTCACAAGCGCCACATTTCACAGGTCAGCTTTGACGTACACGGAGTTTGTAAACCCTGAATATACCCAGCGGATTTGTTCACTGGAGCAGAGAGTATAAATGTTGAGAGGGTCAGAGTCAACATCAGTACATTTACTATTAATGACCATTATCTAAGAGACCAAGTAAGAATAGATTGACAAAAGTCAATTATGGACAATGTTGTATGTCAGAAGATGTGCATTTCCAGTGGTTAGTTATACCATGTAGAATCATACCAAGTTGCAAAGAAGAAAAGGAGACAGATTGCTAATTATATTTTATTAAATTAGGTGATTTAAAAAGTCATTGCTTATAATGTTAAAAATTGTCATCCATAAAATTGACAAAGATTAAAAAATTGACTACACAGTTCTTAGTGAAGGTCCAGATGAAAAGGAGATTCACTCTTTGCTCTTTGGCATGTCACGTAAGATTAAATAACAAGAGCCTTAAAATGTATATGAACTCTTTCCTAATAATTATAAAATCAAGAAATTTCTCTACCCGCCACCCCGAGTAATCAGATCTCTACAAACAACCTAAGGATAAAACAATAAGATAGATGATTTTGAAGAAAAAAATGTGGTTAATGTGCAAATGGAATAGAAATCCTTGGTAAGGAAAACTAGACAATGCCAAAGACTCTTTATTCCTTCAGGAATATTGGCAATAAATAGCTGAGGAGATGTTAGAAAAATCCTGAACTTGGGTTGGGTCATAGAAAACCCAAGTAGTTGCTATGTTTTGACAGTAATTAAGGTAATTAATAAAAATCCTACTGGGGTTCAAGAGCTTTTGACAGGTTTTCTCCAGCATGCTTTTATAGAAAGAAGTGCAATAGACCAGAACCTCTTTAGCAAACAGATCAGACACTGCAAAATCTCTAGCTGACCTAGTGATACATAAAGGTGGAGGATGCTTCCAGATTAACAAGCTATAACATAAGATCTAGTTTTACCCAAAATCAACTTCATAACTGAACTCATGGAATGGCTCCTGAGTAAGTTTGACCCAGCAGTTGACAGAGAAGATAGTGTTCAGTTGTTGAGGAAATTTTGCTAATTGTTAGTGCCAGATTTCCTGCCAATGGATACATCAATCCACCATCTATCTCACAATATCACAAAGTAGTCCAGGAGTTTTAAAATAGTGAAGAGAGATAGTAATAAAGAATGCATCCATCAGTTTTCTTAAACTACCACCTGTGCTTCTTTGAGTAGGGAAAATTTGTGGCTTAGAATCTCATCAGGGCTGAGCCACAATGGTGTCAATGTTCTCCTTCATCCTCTTGGAAAACAAACCCTGGCTATCTGGGTTTATGTAAAGAATGTAGCATGGTTCAGATAGAAATTGTTTTCTTACTCCCCTTTTCTCTCAAGGTTCCAGGTTGCCTATTTTGTCCTGTGCAACAACAAAGGAACTTGAAGACCCATTTTCAACAGGTCTTTTTCAGTTTTGAACAGATGAGGAGTCACTGGCTGGTGGGTCATCCACCTCCGACAGAGAAGGGTGACCCAGATGATGGGCACCGATGCCCCCGACCTTCTTCACTTCAGTAGAATTTGGCCCTTTTTCTTTTGGTTTGTTTCCAATGTAGGTAAATGAGCTCTGCAAATATTAACTGGTGTTAAGCATGCTGTGAGCCTCTTCCTAACGAGGCCCTGAGGATGTGAGCTGGAGGAACTATTTCAGCTGGTCTAAAGGCAAATACCTAACAGTCAGACTCTTAATTTCGCTTAAGTGCAAACCAGAGAAGGGTAGCCTGGATGGCATTTTAAACATGAAGGAATAAACTCAAATCATCCCATAATCCAGTTAATGACACAATAGGGTTTTCAGAAATGACCCAAGGCAAATGTTACAGCAAAGGATTAAAAAAAAAAAAAAATCCTGAACTAGTCACACAGCAGTAAGAGGGTCTGTTATTCTGCAGTGCTCCTTTGCAGACACATCTGCATTTATCTTGATAAACAGTAGGCCCTCTGATCCACGTTCTGGGAGACAGCCATACAACCATAATCTCGGTGCCAGACCTATTTACAGATGCTGCGTTAGAGAGGATCAAGCTTTAGCAAAGTTCTTTCTGTCTACTCATCACACTCCTGCATCTGGGCCTTCTACATTTTAATTCCCTTTGGGGGGTTATTTATTCTGAGCTTTGTTCCATAATCTCTGCCTTGCTGATTCACGTCAGCATTATCTGGTTGGGGTTATCGGCACCAAGGATGCAAGGATTCTGTTCGTCTAAATGGCTCCATAGAGTGTGAAAGCAGCATGCGTCTACAAAATGTTTTTCTGATCATGATGAATCTCGTCGGAAAAGTTAGCAACAACCAATGGAAAAAGATGGAAGTAATTATCTTCAACCTCGTGTTCAGTAATATCCTCTCTTCTATGGCGTCTCTGTTTTTAAAGATATATGTAGAGCTCTCTCTTCTTCTTCCTTTCTCTCTCTCTCTCTCCATCTATATCTCTAGGCAGAGAAAAGCAACAAAGGACCCTGATTCTGCAATTTGTGAAAATTCACCGAAAAAGGCAGACATGATTCAAATCATTCATCAAGATAAAACTATTTCACTAGAAGAAAAATAATACAGTGACAATTATATTGGATAGTATTTATTGTAGGTGGAGTGCTTGATTACAAAAATAAGCATATATCTTTGCCCATGGGGCAACTACTGCTGTTCTACTTAGGGTCTCAGACAATAATCTCTAGCGAGAAAATATTCCACAATTTGTACCTTTCGCTCCATTTTCTTTGACGAGTCCCCTGACACACAATAATACTGTGTTCTATGACACAGAACACACTAGCTGTACGAGATAAAAGTAATACCCATCCGTAGCTATTATCGTTGGTGTTTTATTGTTCAAACTTACACACTTCAGAGTTTATAAACTTAAATCTCTCTTGCTTAAATTACTGTCAAGTCTAAACATTACAATAATATATACTTTCCTTTTTAATTAAAAAAGCTCTGATATATATATATATATATATATTTTTTTTTTACCAACTTTCTCACTCCTAGGCATATAATAGTCACTGCTGAAACCAAAATGATTCTTTAACTTATCAAGAAGAAAAACAGTAATGTCTCTTGAACTATAAGCCCTAGGAAATGCTGTTAAAGAATAACATTGTAGGCTCGGCGCCTGTGGCTCAATCGGCTAAGGCGCCAGCCACAACTAAGGTGGCGGGTTCAAATCCCCAGCCCGGCCCGCCAAACAACAATGATGGCTGCAACCAAAAAATGGCCAGGCGTTGTGGCGGGCGCCTGTGGTCCCAGCTACTTGGGAGGCGGGGGCAGGAGACTCGCTTGAGCCCAGAAATTGGAGGTTGCTATGAGCTGTGATGCCATGGCACTCTACCCAGGGGGATAGCTTGAGGCTCTGTCTCAAAAAAAAAAAAAAAAAAAAGAATAACATTGTAAGTAGATACCCCTGTCCCATTTGGTAATGACTCTGAGTGGCCAGGAATGGAAACAGGTACTTCTTCAGGCAAAATTCTTATCAATGTGCTGAAAAGCAGGCCCCTGCTTCTTCCCTATGTCTGCCAAGTATTCATGACAAGAAAGTAAAACCTGGAGAAAGAGATGGGCAAATATTTAAAGTTTGCCTTTTATCTGTGTTACTTCAATGCGTCCACCTCAGTGTTACTACTGCTTCCCTGCCTATTTTTCTGTTTTAAGTTGGGAAGGGTTAGTAAGAGAGAGCTCATATGTCATTCGTTCAAATCACCTTCCCCAAAAGAATTATTTTCTATGATGTAATCTTAGTGCTCTATCGAAAGGCACTAAGAACCATTTGTTCTAATTAATTCATACACGAGAAGATGTTTTCAAAGTCATCGTGTTGTTTTCTTTTTTAAATTCAGAGCATAACCAAGCAGCAAAAAGGTATTTTTCTTGAGCGGCCATTTGGTACAGAGGAAACGAAATACATATGCTGGATATCTTACAAACACCCTTCCTTTGATCATTTATTTGCAATGGGTACCGAAACAGGACCATTCACACTTTTACAGTGATATTTCAAAAACCCTTGGCTACACTTTGTTAACACTGCACTATTCTTGTGAGGTAAAGGAACATGTATGATAGGGTATCACAAGTTCCCATACCTTGACATAAAATCTTTTGCACTGTAATGAACCTGTGATGAGTGACTTGTAAAACAGAAGACTGGTCTCTGAACTTTATAGAACAAACACACATAGTTCCTGCCCTGAAGAAGCTTAGCACTGAAGGATAATGTATTTGCATTTACCAATCCCACAAATATCTCATAAGTCATGAAAGTTCCTCTTTTATTTCTGCAATTATATTCCATGTGATAGCCCATTCTGGATTATTTAGATTTACCAGTTCAATAGATTCTAATACTGCTTTTAAAGATGCAAGGCACTCACGTTCATTAACTTCATTCTAATGGATCGAAACAATTGTAAACAAAAAGGTATGTGACACTCCTACTGCATAGGCTTTGATTTATGAAGAAATATAAAATGAGTGTATTTCTTGAAGTCTTAAAGGAAACACAGAGGCACCCTGAAGGGCCAGGGCTGTCAAGGGCATTACGGTCAAAAGAAAAGCAAAGGAAAGACATACAGGCTGGTGTGACTGCAGCCTGGGAGAGCCACAAGTGGAGAAAAGGGAAAAGAAAGAAGAGAAGGAAGGTGGCCAGAGATTAGAGGGGTAGTGCTTACTGGTTTAGCCAATGGAGACTTCTGACATCATGCTGAGTTGTTTAGATTTGATCTGAAAATTGAGGATTTGCTGGAATTAGGGAGTCTGTACGAACATGAGGAGGATAAGTGGTGAACGGTCAGAAGCAAGGAGCCATTGAAGGAGATAGTACAGTAGCCCAAGAAAACATGATTAGGGTCAATGACCTGGGGTTGTGGGAGAAGAGATGTGGAGAAAGGACTGGTTTGGACAGAGATTAAGAAGGAATACGGAAAAGACCTGATGACATTGGCTATGGGGGAAGGTGATGGGTTCGTTGGGTTCTAATGACAGCCAGGTTTTGGCTTGGTTATCAGTGGTAAGATGTGAAAATAGCAGAGGAGACGTAACTCTTTGTTTCTTTGCAGAGGAAGGGAAGGATAGTGTGAAATAATGAACTGCTGGTGACGGGTTAGGTTGTCTGCGAAACGTCCACGATGTTCAGGTGGCCAGTGAGTATACAGGGCTGCTCTTCCAAAGAGAAGGGTGAGGTCGAGGTATAAATGTACGCGTGATAAGCACGCAAGTTGATAAATAAAATCTGGAATGTGAATGAGATTCTCAGGAAGTATAAAGCAACATAAGAAATGGTGAGAGAGAGAGAGGGAGGAAGAGAGAGAAAGAAACAGAGAACATTAAAATAATCACGGCTCTCCTAATTTTCCAAGCCTTCTACTAATGATAAGATTACTGAAATTTTGATGAGCAAGGAACTCACAGCACTCACGTCACCATTACCTAAAGTACTTCTTTTGTCTCCTGCTATTTGCCAGTGATTTTAAGAACTCAATCGCATTCTTGCCTTGTTTAATGTTTTTCCATTTATTATCACTGCAGGTTATATTTTTAAGATTTACTCATGCCATTAAACATAGAATTAGTTCACTTTTTTTTTTATTTTTTTGCAGTTTTTGGCCAGGGCTGGATTTGAACCTGCCACCTCCGGCATATAGGGCCAACACCCTACTCTTTTGAGCCAAAGGCACTGCCCTAGTTCATTCATTTTAACTAACGTGTTGTCTCCTTGCAGGAACCTTGTTTGTCCATGACCCTTTTGGTAAACATTAGGTGACTTCTACTTTTCGCTACTAAAACCGGGGTTACAATAAATGCTTCTCACTCACGTCTCTGAGCGCACAAGCCAAGTGTTTCCTGAGGAGGTCATTACTCGGAACTGGAACAGCTCCATTCTTAGGTACGCATCCTTATGATTCCAGGAGATGGGAAATGGGATACAGGGTTAGTCAGTGAATAAAAAACAGGGAAATATGCTTTGGGAAAAAATAATAGATAGGAAAATATGTTTAAGCTGTAAAATGTTATTTAGTTGCTATCATTAGCATTTTTTCTTCTTTCTATGCCAACTTTATTTTATTCAGTTCTTCTCTGTATAATATGAGAAAGACTAAAAAAATTACATTATTATTTCCCAAATGATGTTCTATCTTTAGGAAGATAACGATAGCTGTATGATTTTTCTTACAAGGAAATCACGGTGAAATAAATTTGGAATCTGATACATAATATGTGTGTTTCCTACAATATTAAAATGTGTATTCAAAGTCTTAAGGATTGTCATTTAAGTTTGTTCTAACCCAGGATACGTCGAACTTATTTTACTTGGAAACCTCTTCCAAACAGACCCATTAACAATTTATAGAACTCGTGACCTGTGGAGCAGGCTGGAAGAGATAAGCTGAACTCGGTACTCACTGCTGAGCTGATAAAACCCTCAGAAGCGGCACTGTGATTTCCACCGGCCCTTCTGGACTTGCCCGTGGTTAACATGAAGTTAACATTTCTCCTTCCTGACCCTCCCTCCCCGGGCTCTGAGACCTCATGGAGAACATGTCACAGGGGAAAAAAAATCTGACTCTCAGTGAAAAATTTTGGTTGGATCTCCAGAAGGCACACGTAGTCTTTGTTTTACTAAAAACAGCAACTTGTTATTCTAAACAATACCGGTTTCGTTTCAGATTGACTAGAGTTATTGAGACCTTCATTCGTTTCTGATTGACTAGAGTTATTGAGACCTTCATTTTATTTAACAAATTATATAGATTTTTGTTTGTTTGTTTATTTTTTGAAACCGAATCTCCCTCTAGTGCTCTGAGTAGAGTGCTCTGGCATCATAGCTCACAGCAACCTCAGGCTCTAGGGCTCAAGCGATCCTCTGGCCTCAGTTTTTTTTATTTTTAGTAGAGATGGCATCTCGCTATTGCTTAGGCTGGTCAAACTCCTGAGCTCAGTCCTCCCGCCTTGGCCTCTCAGAGCACCAGGATTACACCAGTGAGCCACCGTGCCCAGCCTGACAAACTAACTTTAAACACATTGATACAGCACTTACTATCTGTCAGGAACTATCTTAATTACTAACAGAAATTCCCTTAACCTCCCTAAAAGACTATAATATCCCCAGTCTGCAGAAGGGCAAGCTGAGGATTAGAGAGGCAGAGGGTCACAGGCTCAAACCAAAGCTCAAACCAGGGTGGCTATTACCCCTCGCCGTGCTCAACAGCCACCTGCCTCCCAAAGGCAAAGCACAAGACTGGCATCCCTTACGACTAAAGGATGTTCATTATATTGGCCAATTCTCATTCTGTTCTCTGGTATCATCATATATTACTTAAAATGTACATATATTTGGAAAAGTAGTTGACCTGACAAGAATAATTGAGTCTAAACTTGCAGAATGAAACTGTCCCTTCATGGTGAGATTGTAGATTAATTCACATTTGTGTTAACCTAATTACCAGTACATTTTATCTTCTCTTGTAGTAAATAACGACAAAGCTGAGTTTTATGATGCTTTCCTCCTCCTAAATGTGTCTTATAGCCATTTACAAACCCATTTGGTGCTATTCTTATCCTTGAGGTTTGTTTATTTGCTTTTGAAAATACATCGCATTGTCTTACTTTAAAAAAAAAAATCTTCAATAAAAATAATTGCAAGGAAGTGGGGAGAAGATCGATGACCTGTAATTTCTATTTCAATAGAGATACTAAAATAAGCTGCTTTTATTTTTGATTTAGTTTAGAGGACGGTTTTAAAGCCTTTTTTTGACAGTTAGACTACAACCCTATACTAAAGCAGGAACTGCTTAAAAAAAAAAGAAAAATCTCACTCTCCCAAAATATCAATAAAATGAGCAAGAAAAATTAGCTTCACAGCAGGCCACTTTAATGAGACACAGAAGCAAATTGGACAAGGCAGATAATATGATGCCTTTTGGAATACAATAGAGAATAGAATTAGTAAGTATAAAAGAAGTGGCATCATTGTGTAAATCAGACTCCCAGGGTGAGAGGAAAATCATATGTATCTATGAAAAGATGGCAGGTGGGCATGCCCCTCAAGTTACAGAGGATTTTCTCGGGTATGTGTTTATGTACATGGATGCAAATGTGTCCATAAATATTATTCTATGCAAATCCTAGTATGCTATCATTAGCGTGGTTAATGGCAAATAAACATCATTACTACAACCTGAATTTCCGTGGGAAAAAAATAAAGATAGGGCATGTGCCGCTCTTGAATAGAATGGGACACTTCCCAAGTGGACAAATCAATTCCTTTCAAAAACAAAATGACATTTTAGAGGAAAGTGAAGTGATTCTTATAGTGTGTAGTGACAATCACATGAAAACTGAGGAGTCCCCAGGTGTAAAAAGTTCCTCTCACATTAAAAAAAAAGTCATTTTTATTATGACAGGCATAAAGGTCACCAACTTTTGCTGTATCCTTGTTAGAAGAAAAGGAAGTACAGACTTATACTTGTATTATTTAAAACATTGTATACCTAAAGAGGTATCTGATAACAAACTTCATGAGATATGTTTTTAAAGTCTCTAGGAAAAAAAGAATAAATTCGCTTTAAATAATTACTGCTAGCATTTATCATCAACTCTAAAGTGTGTCATGAAGACTTTGGGTTATGTCTTAAAAATTTCAAGCCATTGAGGGGCTCTTCTACAACTTGAACTTTACCTTGGAAGTGAACTTTACCTTGGAGAACAATGTAACCTAAAAATGTATACCCTCAGATTAATTGGAAATTTTAAAAAATTCAAGCTGTGATAGTAAATTGTTGCTCCAGATCAGTTCCTCAGTGATGGTTTTAATAAGCGGTACATCATAGTTTTACTTATGTTTTGTCTTCCTAATGTTCCACACGATGCATTTGGTGCTGATGGGAACATGGTTTGGGTTCCTACCCTCATTCATTCATTCAATATTTATTTCAGAGCTACTATAAGTCTGGCGTAGGCTAAATAAAAAGTTAGACAAGAAGTGAGAGGAATTAAAAGCATGGTGGCTCTGGAGGGAGAAGATTAGGACGTCAAATGAGATGGTGAGTAACTGTAGCTTGGGAAAATTATTACCCCCAAGGGGTCTCTAGCCTTTGTTATGTAAATTTCACTGCAGATATGTGACTGATATTAGCTGTGCTATGCCACCCTCACCAAACACCCCCCACGGCCGTCCAGTCTCAGGCATCCCCAGCTGTTCAGGAGACTAGGACAGTGAGTTCCGTAGGTGTCTACCGCCTGAACCACCAAGAGTATCCTGGGAGAAAACAACAGAGGCTTATAAACTAAGTGTATGGACGCTGAGTTTTTTCAAGAGAGTGGCACTTTTAAGTACAGCAGGTTATATGGCTCAGGATTGTTTCCTGACTCCACAATTTCTCTCGGGGGCTTGTGTCAGATTCCTGGGAAGGAGAGACAAAAATCAAATAAAAGAGCTATTTCCCAAAATTCATGGGGAACACTAAAACACAAGGCAGCTCTCCTCTGCCAGTGCGTGAGGCGGTAGGTGGCACCACTGACAGGACAGGGAGCTGGTGTCACATCTGTGTGGCAGAGGGTGGCAGAGGACATTTCTGCATCGATCAGTACAAAAGAGGAGATATAACCCCACGGCAGACCAGAGCCATGCTTGGGAGCGCAGGTGAGCTCACACTCTCAGTGGGAGGAAGCCAGGCAAAAGGGAGGAGTTGCTTCCTTTCCAGATAAGAACACCTCATTTTGCCCCCAGACAGACACAGCAGCAGGACGGGTCCACTTGACACATGCCCTTAGGACCTCAGTCACCCGCAGGTGTGCTGGTGTCATTCTCAGCCCACTTCAAACCCTGTCTCCCCACACAGGCACAGATTTGACTGATAAAACTTGAAAACTCAATGCAGGTTTATAGTATTTAGTTTGCATCTAAAGAAAATATTTTCATGCTTTTAAAATACATAAGTTATCAAATACATCATGAATTCACAGGGTTCAAAATACTCTCCCTAATTAGCAACAATAATGGAATTTGGCTTCCAATAGCCTAGTCAAAATGAGGCTGGGGATGCAGAGGACACAGCGTATTATGATGCCACTAAGGAGAAGCTTCACCAAGCCACGGCACCTACACTACTTCATCTACAACAAGATTAGGAATTCATGTGGAATCTGGGGATAACTGACCCTGCCCCCCACGCCACCATAACCCAAAACTGTAGTTTGGCAAATAGCTATCCTACTGAAGTACCAGTTCCTCTTGGGCTAGTGGGGTTCCTGTTTTATAACGACGCTTACTTGGGACCAGGTAAAAATTGAAACTTGATCGTTTATTCCCCACCAATTTTACCGTGGCCCTTTCCCTCTGCCATGAAAACACATTCTGGGGCAAACCTCTGGACTGATGGTTGGTTGTTTTTCATTTTATTTAATTGGCCAATAGACAGTTTTTAAAACTTTGACGATGATTTGCTCAGCATTTTATGAGGCAATGGAGAAAAACAGGACCCCAAACCTGCTTTCAGATGCCGTCTCTGAGGGAGACGATCATGGATGGCAGCTGTAATGCTTGAGTGCTTAGAGAGGAGGAGGTACCGGGCGCTTCAGAAGCATCTGGGAAAGGGACCCTGGCACACTCTGGTAGGGGGAAGTTTCCATTTTTACAGAGAAAGCAGTATATAAGTTGAGTCTGGAAGTGAGGGTTGGAGTTTACAAGGTTTTGTAGAAAGAGAGAGAAATCCAAGCAAAAGGAAGAGATTATCTACAGGCCTGAGAGGATCGGGAGAACTCTGTAGGGTGTGTGTGCGTGTGTGTGTGTCTCTCTGTGTGTGTCTCTGTGTGTGTAAGAAGGCTTCGAGGTTGGAAGTTGGAATAAATTCCAGGTCCCAAACTGTATTTGCATTTAATAAGCCCTGGAAAATTCCAGAAGGACTTCAAAAGTAGAGGACAAACATGGGAACATCTCTTTCCCTTTGGGCCAGGCCAGTGGCTCACCCCTATCATCCTAGCACTATGGGAGGCCAAAGCAGGGGGATCACCTGAGGCCAGGAATTTGAGGTCAGTCTGAGCAAGAGTGAAACCCTACAAAAAAATAGAACCATCAGCCAGGGACAGTGGTGCCGTCTACCTGGGAGGCTGAGACAGGAGGATGGCTTAAGGTTTGAGGTTGCGGTGAGCTACGATGACGCCACTGCACCGGATCTGGGATGACAGAGCAAGACTCTATCTAGAAAAGAGAAGAGAAGATGGGATAAGATAAAAGAGAAGAGAAAAATTTCAGCTTGGATTGAAGGGATTTAAGGAGGGACGTAAGGGCGAAGCCTCAGTCAAAGAAACAGACAAGAGGCTCCCTCCTGGCAGGAAAGAAAACAAAGCTGAGGGAGAGGCAGAAAGACACAGGAGGTTACTGCCCGTCCCCACAGTGAAGAGAGAGAAGGCAGGGATTTAAATATCAGAAACGTCAATTCAAACAAGTTAGAAAGGAACAAATAGGTCTAACAAAATATACTTAGATGTGCTACGAAAGTACAGTAATCAGGAAAGGACGAGAAACCACTTCCAGTTTAGGACAGGAGTCCTAAATCTTTCAGATTGTACAGTGGACGGGCCTTCATTACGAGCACCTAGGAATGTTTTCCTAAACACTATGCTTCCACTGGAAGTCTCACTTTATACTTTCATTTCCTGTATCAGTAACTCCAGAAGCTAAACTTAAGATTTACTGGGACACAAGACAGGGTGCAACACCCGAGAGAGGGAGAGATTGTGAAGCTCCATCCTAAAAGCCAGTCCGGGCCTCCCAGGAACGCTCCTGCACTGTCTCCGCTCTCCCGTGGCCCCATCCGACCCGTCACACCATCCCACCCTCTCACACATGTGTACGCTTGAGTTTTGAGCCATAAATCTTGCAAAGTCTGTCAACTGACAGCCTAATAGCATGAAAGGAGTATCTGCAAACAAGATGGTTTCGAGCCATTGCTCATGACCCTGAACAAATCAGGGCCTGGTTCCCTTTGCAGTTTGGAGTCTCCCCTTTAATCACTTAACTGGACAGATTGATGTGACATGTGAGAAACAAAATATGAGGTCTCTATTTTCCAGATATCTGCTGTTCTCATTTACTCTTTCCCTCACCGTTAACTTGAGCTTGTCCTATTTTGAGGCCTAATCAATGTATAAATGAGGGACAGTTGATAATCTGGCCTTTTCTGATTATATTAGTTATTCATAGGAATGCAACCTTTTCCAGCTTTCTACCTGGTAATCATTGAGGAGTACTCAAATAACAACGTGGGAGGTTAAGGGCTAAGGCAGCGGTTATCAATCTTGGCTGCACAGGATAAAAAAAAAAAAATCACCTGTGGCGTTCCATCGTCATTGGGGTGGAGGGGTATTTTAATAGTCTGATTCAGATGCCTGGGTCCTACACTAAACCTAATAAATCAGAATTTCTGATCGTGAGGCCCAGGCATTTTGATAAACATCCACTGTAAATCCTCATGTTCAGTCATACTTAAAAATAAGAGGTTATCTGGGATATTCATCTAGTTTTTAACAGTTATGGGAACCCTGGATCCATAAAGAAATGTTTCCTGAGAGAGACACGCCAAAACACAGAGTCTCAGGAACTACCAAGGCTTTACTGAATCAGAAGCAGGGGAAGTAGAACCTGGAAGTTTAAGTGTTGACAAACTTCCTTGGTGAATTTCACAGTCACTGTCTTTTGAGAACGCCTTAAAAGGATTACAGACAGCTGCTTTGTTTTCTGGCCATGTCAATCCCAGCAGCTCCCAGCAAGACTTAGAGAGATGGAAAGAACCTGGGAGATGCTCACGGAGACCACAGCAATCACCATGCCAGATATGGGTAAAGAAGGAGAATGGGGCGAGGGGGCACAAAACAAAACCAAGGAGATGAGTTTCCTGCCCTAAGGATAGAGACCCTTCTCAGTGGAGAGGAGAGTCACCCACCAGCGCAGAGGAACAGAAAGCAACGTGAAAAAACAAACGCTACCGGGATTGTCCTATTTTGAGGCCTAATCAATGTATAAATGAGGGACAGTTGATAATCTGGCCTTTGCTGATTATATTAGTTATTCATAGGAATGCAGGCAGTCTTTTTGCTTCCAGAAGAATGGATGCAGAGACCGAGAGCTACTTTTTGATTAAAACACGTTCTTTGACAGGCCTTACCTAAAAGCCCCCAAAGTATATTCTGCATTTGTCTAAAAACTCCATGAAGAATGCAAATATCTCCAACATTTGTTAGTTATACTTAGAATCATACTTCCAGGCTTAGCATGGCAATTAGATAAAGTTATATTCCTCCTCTTCACCTCGTAGCTTGTCGTTTTGAGTCCCTTTTGTTCAGTTCTCTGACATCTTTACTGGAACAGGGATCCGTTTCCCGCAGTTTTTACACAGAGTATTTTGGGTTAAAGGAGAATGATTGTATGATATGTAAATAGGGAGCCCCCCCCAAAGGGGAAAAGCAACCCCAAACCAAAATAAAACTAGGACATACCAAAAGAGTACAATGGAAATTTGGGGTGACAGTGTTTCTATGGAAGCAGTATGGCTCTTGGAAGCTGTTTCCATAAAGGTAGAGTAACCATCAGCTCCCTACACTGAAGCAAAGTGCTTGCACACAGGAGGCCGAAGCACAGCCTTTTACACACTGGCACACAGATAAACAGACAATCAACTACGTAGCCATAAACTGCGACTACAGTCTGCAAAACAGACCACATATGTACAACATCTGTGTCATATGTACTTCATAAGTCTGTGTTCTGAGGACCTTCCCATTTACTCCCTGCCCAGCCCTGGGACCAGCACCAGAAGGGCCAACCACCTTAGACCATCTTGGGAACTATAATATGCATCAAGAAAATAAGGAATGGGTATGAGCATGAGCGACTAACGATACTAAAAATAAAAAATGACTTTCACTAGAGAAGGCTTCCCTGATACCACAGACCTGGTAACCAGAGACCTCTGGTTCCACCAGCTTCCATTAAAAACAATTCTGAGACAAGCAAAAACTAAAATTTAAAAAAAAAAAAGCTAAAAAATGTTGACCGGATTATATTTACTGTAGAAAGTACACATGATTAAGTCTTCAAAGATCAGTGGGGAGAAACTTACAAATAGTGTGTGTTAAATACAGCAGAAACTCTGTAAGTTGACTGACTCCCCGAGGGACAGTAACAAACTGGTCAACATATAGAGATGGTCAACATAAGGAACGAGGCCTACTATACTGCAACTGAAATGTACATGTCCAGTCTGCGAAAATTAGGTCAACATTAGGAGGTGGTCAGTGTAGGGAGGTGGCCAGCTATTGAAGGGTGATTGTGATATTTAAACATAATAATCTGCCTTCAGCTAAATCATCAGCCAGGTATCAAGGCCATCCACAGCCTGCTGTGGTTTAGGGAGTCTGCTAAAAGGAGCAAGTTTCCTAACAAGTAACTAGATGGCTGCAAAGGAGTGAACAGTCTACAGCCCACAGTCTAAGGAGAGTTCAAGTTTGAATAAAGAAGGTCCACTGCTAAATGCCCTGTTCCCTGTGTTATTACATACACTGCCTTAGAAACACAGTTGGGATAAGTGACTGTCCAAGATGATTTTAGACTTTGATGTCCTGTGTTTCCCATATTTTCGAGTCCCCGTCCCTACAAACATTCTGAACTGTGCCTTTTCTCTAGTATTTGGATTTACAGCTTCAGGCTATAGACAAACAGCTAATTTCTAATGATTATTTGTCAACTTGCAGACCAAACTGTTGCTGTTAGATGCGATAACACAGCATTTCACAATACACAATACATTCGGGGCAGCCAAGCTTTTCTTCAATTTGGTTTAGATTTGGTTACTGCAGGAAATAACCACAGAACACTTCTTAACGCAAACCTGGGTTGCGTTTAAAGTGCATCTTAGACCAAGGGAAGCAGCAATAACCAGCAGCATTGATTGGGCCTTTCTGTGGACTAAGACCTGATGACCATGATCTCATTTATTCTTCTCACTAACATAATTAGGAAGATGCTATTATCACCCTCACTTTGTAGCTGAGGAAAGTGAGGCACTGTACAGGGTAAGTAATGTCCTTAAGATCCCATAGCAGGTGAACATAGTTAGTGCCCAACCTCACATACACGCAGTCTAATTCCAGATCCTCCTTTAACTATCACACTCTTGTGTCTCATCTAGAGAACACACTCAGAAAAATCTTAACGGAGACCCCAGAAACACAAATGTGCTATTCCGTTTATTATATTTGCTGTGGTCCTTGACGATGATTGCCCAAATGGAATACCATAGAGGAATGAGTGTCAAAATAACTTACAAACAGATCTCAAGGTGTCCATCTCCAAAATTCTCTCTCTTATAATCCACATTTTAGCCATAGAGCCAGGTTTCTATTTTTTACACTCAAGGGTTATCTCTGTATTAAAGGGATAGTTATGCTCCAGTCTCATCTCGCTCAACTAAATTCTATGGGGGGGCTCTTCAGATAGTGTGAGTACAGACTATGGTATATAATTTTAGCCTGAGGGCTATACAGTACGTCCTATTATCATTATTCTCTTGAGATAATCCAATTAATAACACTCAGCAGCTCACTAGGCTTTTGTTAAACCAGTCTCTGAGTCTTTCCCATTCAAAAGACACAGTGATATCCCTGACCCAGGATGATGTTTTAATGTGTGGGTCCAAACGGGACCCTTCCCAGAACATCAGAGTATAACTGATCCTAAATAGCTTTGCCATTTGTTTTGAGGATGAACATGGCACTTTAATTTTACAAATGGCCTGTAGCTGCCATCACAGCCCAGGGCAGCCCAAGACAAGGGCAATCAAAACTGAAGACACCACCTTGAAAATTCACACTAATCCATCAACAGCCTTAATTGAGTGTCCACAGGGTTCAGAGCCACAGTTAACAAAGTTACTTTAGGGAAGCCTCAGTTTCAAGGCTGCAGAGTCAAGTTCAGATCACAAGTCAGGCCAATTTTCACTTTGGAAAGAATGGTCACCTTGGAATACCAAAGCAAGAGGTCATTTTTTTTTTTAATTTAAGTGTTTCAAATATTTATTTATACACAAATTCATTTATTCTTCTTTCATCGAAATAGCATGACATGAACATTTACTGGGAAGAGGATAAAGTAATGAAAGTTTTCCAGATGTGATGTCTAGAGAGGCGGTTGGAATGACTGCCCTGAGTTGTTTAGCAAATGTTCTGTCCAAGGAGGCATCCAGACAGGGGGGATGCTGTGTGCCAAAAGATACTACTTTTTTTAAGAAACGTGAGCAACATTGATTTTTGTGTGACAGTTACTAATGTTCAAAGTTGGTAATTACTTCAATCATACTTTGAAAACCATTGCGTAGGCCAGATTTAGCCCTTGGTTTAAAAAATAATAATAATAAAACTCCTGGGAAAACTATTTAAGGTTAAAAAAAAAATCTTGCTTTCTTTCTAAAACCTTTTAAAGAAAAGAAAGCTAATGTATCTAGTGCTCACTATGTATCCATCATTGCATGCTACCTTATAAAGGGGGTTTATGATTCCCATTTTACAGATGGGAAAACTGAGAGAGATGTGGAGTAAGTTTCCTGAGCCAGTCAGCTGGTACATGCAGCCGGGCCTGCCTACCTCCAAAGTCCATATTTGTCCCACAACACTCATCTCTGACAGGCTCCTGATAGAAAAATTGAAGACAATCTCAGAACCTATAACCATCTGAAACAGAATTTAATGAAAATCAAGGTAAAATAGATGAGATTTACCATTTAAAGAAAAATAAACTGACTTTGAGAAATGTTTTGTTAATATATGGCATCAGGGTGCTAGTGCAATCTAATTAAACATCTGAGATATCATGAGGGGAGCTCAAAGTTAACTATACAATTTGTTTAAACTGTAAGCTAAATAAATATTCACCTAAATAAGTATTTACCATTTTGTGGTCTAGAAAACCAGAAGCACAGAACTCAAAGTCAAAGAATCATATGTCCGTTAACATTTTCTATGGAAAAGGTACCCTGGTAAGTTCTTGACTTAAGATGGTTTGTCTTACAATCTTCCAACTTTATAGTGGTGTGAAAGTGATACACAGTCATTATAATCCATACTTTACATTTTGAATTTTTGATCTTTTTCTCTGATGATGCTGGGTAGAGGCACTGAGCTCCAGCTCCCAGTCAGCCACTGGATCACACAGGGGACAACTGGGCTCTACGGGGCAGTGTGTCAGCATGGTTTGGATCTTGTGTTTTGTGTTTTGGCATCTCATCATGTTACAAAATGCCTATCTGTGCTTTCTACCTATGGTACCTTATTTGATAAATCACATGAGATAGTCAACACTTGTTTTTTTGGTTTTTTGTTTTTTTTGAGACACAGCCTCAAGCTGTCCCCCTGGGTAGAGTGCTGTGGCATCACAACTCACAGCAACCTCCAACAACTCCTGACCTCAAGGGAGTCTCCTGCCTCCACCTCCCAAGTAGCTGGGACCACAGGGACCTGCCACAACGCCTGGCTATTTTTGGGGGGTTGCAGCCATCATTGTTGTTTGGCAGGCCCAAGCTGGATTCAAACCCGCCACCTTAGGTTGTATGTGGCTGGCGCCTTAGCCACCTGAGCCACAGGTGCTGAGCCTCAACACTTGTTTGTTTACAAAATGGGCTTTGTGTTAGATGATTTTGCCCAACTGTAGGCTGGTGTTAAGTGTTCGTGCACACTCAAGGTAGCTATGGTGTGCAATAGGTTAGGTGTATTCGATGACTTTTCAATTTGCAATATTTTGACAATAAACTTACAATGGATTCATGGGGATACACCACCATCCTAAGTAAAGGAGCATCTATAATCTGGTCTGCTGAGTGAGTTGATGAGCTAACTCTAGGAGAGAAGAGGACATACTAGATCTCATAATCCTAGTTGGTTAAAACCAATTACTGCTTCCACTCTCCCTCTGTGTTAGTGAAACAGTCTTTAGAAACAAGGTAACAAGTGGGCCAAGGAAATCTTTCTACTGAGGGGATTTCCATTTATCTTGGTAATTAAAACTCTCAGTCTCTCTTTCTTTCTTTCCCAATGACTCCAAGAAGCCATACTGCAAATGAGTTTCTGAGTCTTCAGTCTAAAGACCTCCAGTGACTATGTTGACCCTTCCCAGCATCTTATTTAGACCAGTTCTCAATCTCTGGATGGCCACTGAGGCTGCTTTATAGCATAACTCTGCGATTTGAACCCGTTCTCTCAGGTAACCCAACTGTGGGTTTCTTCTTCACCCTTTCCTCTGTACAAAGTATTAAGGAACATAAATTTAAGTGGTAACAGGAGTTAAATCCTGGCTTACGTTATAAATTTCTTTCATTAAGAAGTATATATGCAAAATTGCACAATTATACAGTATACTTTAATGTCATATCATACATTCATTTTCTGATGGGAAATTTGACTATTTTCATATAGCAAAAATAGGACAAAGTTTAAGTAGGTAGTGGAATTAGTATAATTCCGACGCCATTCTACTCCGCCCACCTGTGGTTCTAGAGTGTCCATGACACAGGAAGTGTGAGCCTATGGTTTTCTCAGTCTTGGGTCTGCTGTGCTTCTCACAGTGTGAGGATCTCACAATTGGGCGATGCTAGTGTTGAAGGAGAAGTATTTTTCATCCTGTTTCATAGGCCCCCAAGGCAAGCTGCCCATGTCCCTTCCTTCTCATTTGAGGAGACAACAGGCTATTTCACTTCTCCAGGAAACACTGGCTACATTGCATCCCTGCTGAGGAATGGTGTATTGGTCTCAACTGTAAGATTTCCTGGGGATTTTCAAGAAGAATTCATAATTCCTAACACCCATACTGACTCTCTGACCGCCTTTCCCATTTGCGTTTGACTCCACTGAAATGCAATTGAGACACCTTCTTCATGACGGCTCCACCGTCTTCTCTGCTATCACAGGTCGGATCATCTTGCCCCGATGCGTGCTCAATATTCTGTCAATCAAATCCGCTTCAATTTGGACTCACTATAAATGCACAGTGTAAAAGAAATATACCCAAACTAGAGATTGCATAGTACAACACCATCTGGTAATAATAAGACACAGAAATAACAGCCACAGATTCTCTTCTTTTTACCTATTTACATTGTTTTAGGCCTCTCTACTCACTAGGTACGTGCAAATTATTTAAATTCTGTGTTTCTCAATTTCCTCCTATGTATCCGAGAACCATGGTATGACCCGCCTCATAGAGCTGCACCTACCGAGCGATGTAATACGTGAGAAGCAGCATGCCTCGCACAGAATAAGCAATTTAAAAAATTAGCTCTTGTTATCATTCTTGCTGTTTTCTTTTCTTTTTTTTCTTGCTGTTTTCTATTTTTGTAATGTATTGACTATTGTGTTAGGTTCTATGAGGCAAAGATGAAAAAGATCAGATCATTATCTTTGGATAGCAGAAAGTTCAGTGGGAAAGGAAAAGAGTCAGTAACCATAATTCAAAAATGACCTTCTAGAACATAGATGGCTTCTTCAAATGTGGTCAAGAGTTTTCCAAGAGATATGTCTACAAACTATATTTTCTAGCTCTAGGTATAAAATGTAAAACAAATTCAACGTTTCCTTCTTCTCTTTAATGACATCAGATTTGTTTTCCATGAAGTACCTCCTGTCTAGAAATAAGTCAGAAATCAGCTTAGAGGTTATAAAACATGATAATTTTGCAGTCAAAATAACCTTTCTTGGAATACGTGTATGATCTCAGCCATTTCTAGAGATCGTATTTATAAATCGAGGTACGGAGATTTCAGAAGGTGACAAGAGATGACAGTGAACAGATGCTTCTCCTGAAGGACAAAAAGACATTCGTAGACCATAACAAACATCAATAAAAAGAGAAAGTATATCACTGAAGGGGGAAAGGTCTCTTGCAAATCCCCTAAGTCAAGAAGGCCCATTTGCAACTTTGGGTGTATTTAATAACATTAGGCGAGAACACGGAACTATCTGCAAGAAGGACCCACAGCATAAATCACACATCAGCCCACATATTTCAAGATCAAAGCTGTAAAGCAAAATGATTTGTGTGAGCAACCAAATAGCTCTAATATATTACAGCTCTTTTCAGAGAATACTTAGGCATATTAGTTATCCAAATTAGGATTTTTGTTGTTGTTTATGGAGCCAAAGGAAAAATACATATGCCATTGGGCCTTTTGTCCCCCACCCCCCACCCCACTACAGGACAGTTCCAGTGAAAGCAAAGCCTTCTCCAGCACACCTTGATGCTATTACTGGTATCAATCTAATTCACTAAGAAAAGTCCTGTGGGCTTTTAGGAACATATGGACTATTAGGAAAAAATATCCAGATCTCTATCTGGATATTAATTCTTAACCGAGGTAGTGTCAACATTTACCAGGATTGTAATTTGCTCCCACAAAGAAGCTGAAAACCATATTCTAGCCCCAAATCCGAGACAATCACATAAGCATTTGGTATTAGTGTGCCTTTTCGAGGAGATTATACATATATTCCTGCAGAGCCATTTTTAGGCTCGCTGTTTCTTTTTAAGTTCCAATAAAACCGTATACTATTCCATTATTGGAAATATCTTTTAGAATCCCATTTTGTTCCCATTTGACAAACATCTGATATTTCCACAATTAAAAACAAAAAATGAAAATAGTAGGCCAGCATGAAGATGCCCCGTCAGTGTGCACCTGTTTTCTGAGGTCCATGAAGGACTGCAAAGGTCCCCCGATTTTTCCCCACAGCTAACTTTTTTGTTGCTTGTCTATTGTGTTGCCAGTGTCCCATAAGGAACTAAGCTGCCTTGCGGGCAATTTGTCTGCATCAGAGTTTCCTCAAGGATGTTGATACTGTTCTCACCAGAGGGTAGATACCCAGGGAATCACTTTAAATATACGATGCATCAATGCTTTTTTGTTTCAAGCAGCCTATTGAAAAAGTCCGAAATATGTGGAACATTAGAAAAATTCTAAGTTAAAAACTTTTTCCAAGTAATTCTTACTGAATGTGTGCCACACTGTTTCACCGTGTGGATTTTGTTTTTCTGTAGCACAGAAAGAGTTACGATTCTGGAGTCAACCTGTTTTGAGTACAGAATCTGGAGCCAAACAGCAAAAGGGTTTGCTTCCTAACTCTACCATTTTATAACTATATGAACTTAGCAAGTGAGTTAACTTCTGTGCCCCAGTTTTCTCACCTGCAAAATGTAGATATTGAGAGTACCCACCTCGGTGTTTTTGTTTGTTTGTTTGTTTTTTGCGAGAGTTAATGAATTAATGAATATAAACACACACAAAAATGCCTAGCACAGTTATCCCTCATTATGTATTGTGTAATTATTTACCTTACTAACTATATAGACTAATAATTTCATGCTATCTGTATTGCCTTTGTTCAAAAGATTTAAATAAGCTAGTCAGCAAATGCCTTATATTTGATTCTGATTTTCTGCAGGGCCTTTAAAAAGGAGATGAAAAAATTATAGGACAGATAAATGTTCAGGTACATAGACTTCCAGCTACTCATATGACAGCTGGCAAAGCCAGTGTTAACCAGGAAGAAATCTTTCGTAAAATAAGAGTTCTAATTCTGTTTAGTTTATTTGATAGCACAACAAAACTCAGGTTGTAAAAAATGCTTTTGTAATGATACAAAGAAAAAAATCTTAGAGAAATAGCTACGATGCTGGATGATGGAGCTACTATTCAAAAAGATTTCAACCCAAATGATTAATGTGAAATAATATTAACAAATGTAAAGTTGCCAAAATAAGTTGAGGTAGAAGCATAGCATAAAAGAGAAATGGTTTCAAATAGTTCAAGTAAGGTTTTGATAGACTGTGCATTCAATATAAATAAACATATTGTGTTACTTTAAAAATAGTTAATGCACTGGGATTATAGGCGTGAGCCACCGTACCTAGAATATTATGCAGCCTTAAAAAATCTGGAGACTTTACTTCTTTTATGTTTACATGGATGGAGCTGGAACATATCCTACTTAGTAAAGTATCTCAAGAATGGAAGAAAAAATATCCAATGTACTCAGCATAATTATGAAACCAATTTATAATCACTCACACTTTCATATGAGGAATAGATCACAACTATGGCCCAAAATAAAGGAGGGAGGAAGGGGGGAGGGGAGAGGGGAAGTCAGATCAAGGGAGGGTGAATGGTGGGATCACACCTATGGTGCATAATGCAAGGGTACATGTCGGATCTATTAGCAGAGTATAAATGTCTTAACACAATAATTAAGTAAATGAGATGAGGTATATATTAACTAGTGTGATGTAAGCATTCCTAATTCTATATGAAATCAGCGCATTATACCCCATAAATGCATTAATGTATACATGATCTATGTGTTTATGATTTAATTATATATATATATATATATATATAAATAGTTAATGTCATTTTCAGGTGTGTTAATTAGGATGGTTACTCCACATGAAGACGCTAATAGCTTTACTATTTCTGCACTTGGTGGAGAATATAGAATGTTTTCATTCTGAATGGTGCAGCTAAAGAAAGAATGCTCCCCTAAATGGCCACCAGAATGGAGGTGCATCAGACTCAGGGGTAGGACACCTGCAGCCTCAAGGCCACGTGCGGCCCTCCAGATCCCCAGGTGTAGCCCCCTCAACCAAATTTAAACTTCCCGAACAAACCTCTGTATAAAAAAGACTTGCTCTTAAAATATGGATTCAGTCATAGGCCATACTCAAAGACCCAGAAGGCGACATGTGGCCCTAAGGTTTGAGGTTCCCCCAATACATCACATGGTAGAAGGATCTGGAACAGAAATATTTGAGATAACTGCTTTCAACAATTTGAAGGATTAACACAGAACTTATACTTTACAGGTCCAGAAGGCAAAATTAAATTGAATTACAAGAAATCAGATTTTTGGCTCAAAACGAGAAAATACAAGGTCATGTTGAAGCTTTTTAAGGGACTGTTCTGTGAATCATGGAATTCCTGGTTTCTGGAAATCTTAAAAAAAATCTCTATAATGATGTATCCATTAACTCAGCTGATCAACAAATATCTATTATTTTGCTACTTTTTGCAAAGCCCTGTATTAGACCTCATGAATAAAATAATGAAGAAGACCATCAGTGTTAAGTGTTCCCCTGTAAGCCTGATACTGCGCGAGATGATTTCAAACACATCATCTCCTCTGTGGGTGTTACGCTGCCATCTTCACTGCAAACTCTTCTTGATGCTACAGCCTAAAGAATCTTTACAAAATAAAAAGTATGCCCCTCCTTAAAAATATGTAATCACTTCCCATTGCTTCTAGAATAAATGACACTGCACAAGAACCACGCTGGCCCCACTGTCTGCAAGCTCGGCTCCACTCACTGCCACACTGCTCTGTTCTTGGGCTGTTACTCCATAGGCCCTGTTGCCTCTCAGCACACAGATTTTGCACACAGTTTCCTGCACCTGGGGGTGCTATTTCCTCCCTCCCTCACAATGCCCACTCCTACTTTTCCTTCAGATCTCAGCTGAGCTATGGCACATTGTTGGGAAGGAAGTTAGAAATATAAATTCTATCCCCAAACTATGCAAAGTCTCTTACTGTTCCTCACCAGCAGTGCTCACACTTCCTCTTGTCGTGTTGTGGTTAAACATTTGTTTGCAGCGCTATTTATTTGAGGCATGTCTCCCCCCCATTTGCCTGAAAGTTCCAGAAAGGAGAGACTGTCTGATTCTGTCTGTTTTAGAAGGCAATAAAGCATATCAACTATGAACACTGCCTTTGGACCTACGCCCACCTGAGTTCCAGTCCTCACTGTGCTACTTATTACCTGTGTGACCTTCACAAGTGCTTGACTTGTAGGTTCCTTAGTCATAAAAAAGCATTGGTAATAGAGAACGTGCTGTGAGGATTAAGAGCGTTCACATGTGTAAAATACCTGGAGCAGTGCCTGGTACACAGGCGTTCCATAATAAATACCCATTATGATTTGCTTGCCATTGGATCCGAGAGCTCTGCTTGGGAGGTACTCAGTAATACTTGTTGAATGAATGAATGATAAAACCAACAATGAGAATCTATAGATGAATTTTGCCTTCATATCCAGGACTGTAACAGCCAAAAGCCTACAGAATGTGCTGCTTCGTATCCTGTGTTCTCAACTAAAAATCATAAGAAAGGCAACAACAAAATGTTATTTGGGTGGGGGAGGGGAATGGTAGAGTGGACAATAATTTGATTGGGAGTATCAGTTAAGTAATCAGGGAGGTGAATTTGAGCTTAACTTGAAGAACAAATGGGATATGACCAGGTAGAAACAAAAGTAAAAGTTATTACTGGACAAAAAAAAGACAAAAAAAATTAAGACTAGCAAAGTTAAAAAGGTAGCCAAGTTTTGAGGGAATCATGAAAGGTACGAGGTGCACGAACAAAGGTTCAAAGGTTGAATCATAAAAGTAGCCCATGACCAAACTAGGCTAAAAAGTATGGACTTCATTATGAAGAAAGGAGAAAGTTATCAAAGCCTTCATACAAGCCACAGTCTTAATAGTTATTTGGTTTTTGTATTCACTGTTTCACTTTTTCTAGAAAATCTTGATCAGTCACTAGACATGAACAAGCAAAGTACCATGAGAGCTTTAATCCCAGGGATGGCAATGAAGATAGAAAGCAAAAAAAGAGACAGTAAAATTAATTGTCCCCAAACAAGAGACTGGCCGCATTAACTCTGGTCTACATAGTAAAACATAGAACACTATGTAGTCATTAAAAAGACATAAAAAAAATTTAACTGTATGAAAAAAATTTTTCATGCTCTTAACAAAAATTAGGCTCTAGAAACATTACAGTGTGAGATTCATTTATATTAAAAATATCCATATCATTCATAAATGTTGTTATCTTGACTACTATACAAATGTATATTTTTAAATGAAAGACTGTTTGCTAAAGTCTTACTAGTCATCATTTTTGCTTAAAATTACTTTCTTCTTTTAATTTTTTTTTACTCTAGCATTTTTCCAGTGAACATGAGATGCTTTTGATGAAAAGAAAACATTATAAAACATATTGAAAAGAAGAAAAAAGTAGGTGAAAATGTCAAAAGACATCCTTGTTGGTAGAATCATCAGAACATGGACATAGATAGACCCATCAGGAAGACAAGAAAGGGGTAAGATTCCAACTGATTTCATATGATCAGAGGAGGCTCTGCCATTGACATAGGAAAAGCATTCCCATGCATGCCATTGGCCCCGTCTCAAGGATATTATTATATTCAGGGCTTTCACTCTGCGTGGCACAGAAGCATTTGAGTATCAGATCCAACAGAAAGACAACTTCGGTGGACATATTTAATAGTATCATGTTTTATCGGTGTAATGGATTGATCTAAGACTTGGAAATGCCAATTCTCCTGGGAAAACAAAAAGAAAAGGCTACTTTCTGAGCTATCAATACGATACTCTTGATCACAATTTTAAATTTCATTATTAACTATCTGCAAAAAAAAGGAAGATGCTTAGAACAAGGAGAGTATTTACATCAAGGAAAAGAATCAGTTTGAAAAGGCACAGCCAGAAATACCTTTTCTTCATACTTGCACTTTATATGAGTGTTTTTACAAAACTGGTCATTGTGATTTTTTTTTGTTACCATTTATATATGTATTAGTTTAAATTTACATCTCTATCCCTCACCTCTCACCTTTTCTTCAGTATCCTTTTTCTCCCATCTACAGCACAATGACTTGAACCCTCTGTCTCTGAATCTATGATCACCCCTGCCTAGTGTGTTCTATGCCAACCATCTTCCTCATTACCACTTAGCCTTGAGATCGTCTGCTGTTTGTTCATGGAATCTAGCTTTGTCTTTCTGACACGAGCAAAAAATCAGCTGTGTCTCAGTCACCTGTTCAAAATCCAATCTCGCAGAATGTGGGACACAATTCCTTGGGCAGTCTTCCGTGACTTCAGGACGTTTTGACTTTAAAAATGGCCTATTAATATCACTATTTAGCAAGAGAGTTTTAATGTAAAATCTTTCAGAAAAATCTTTACTACAGCAAAAGGCATATGTACCTTCTGCTGCTCTTATGGATTTTAATGGATTTTTAATCTACTGATGGTAGGCTGTAAATTCAGACTCAAAGGAAACACAAGTGCAACTCGATGGGAAGTTTTATTGGATTGCTTACAGAGAATTATAGTTATGATCAAAAGCTGGGAGTGAACAAAGGCTCAGTGATTCTCTTCCCTTTTCAAGCAATTCAAATGCTTCATTTCTTCTTGTGCCCCTCCTAAGCTACAATTTAAATGAATGCGGCAAATAGCCAGATTTAGGTAATAGGAGAACAAAGGAGGGAAGGCAAAATTGGGGGGATTCACAGGTGACAAAGAGCTCCCTCAATACCTTGAGATAGTCACACCCCGGCATTGTTAATAGTTTATCCAGGATACTTTTATTCTTTGTAATAGCAAATGACACATCTATTATGTATAATCTGTACAGAGAAATAAAATTAGTCAACCAATAAGTATTTATTCAATACATAAAAGTGAAACGAGAAAGCATTATTTCCAAAACAATGGGTGAAGATTTTGCAAAAAAGAGGACATTTGACCTGGTCTTAAAGGGTGGATAGCATATAGTATATAGGAATTTGAGAAATGGCAAGTCAAGGTAAAAATCATCAGGAAATCGATCAGAAATCCAAAAATAGGAGAAAAATGCAAAGCATGGTTAATGGATATTAAATAGCATAGTTGACCGTAGCAGCAAGGAAAAGGCCACAGGGTCTTCAATAACAAGCTAGAAAGTTTAGATGTGATTCAGTAGGCCACTCAGGGAGCCAGGTGACCAGGCCTGTGATATAGGAAGACCAGGCCATTTATATTATATCCTAGATTATGGTAAGAAGAGGCTGAGAGTAGAAAAACCAGGTGAAGCATGAGCAAAATGCTATGCGTGAGAAGGGGCAGAGCCCCCCATATTATTATCTAATGAGGCAGATGTATAGCCATGGAAAGTGATTGCCATAAATGTCTTAACACAACTACTAAGAAAATGCCATGAAGGCTATGTTAACCAGTTGGCTGAAAGTATTCCAAATGGTATATAGAAACAACCCACTATACCTCATGATAGTATTAATGTACACAGCTATGACTTAATAAAAAAAAAAGTGATTTCCAAAAATGATCTGTTGCATTATGATTGCCCATGAGCCCCAGTGATCATGCTTGAGGTATACACCACCAGAAAACATTATCTGCATGGATGGAATCCTACATTGGAAACCCACCCTAGGTCAGTCAGGGTCCTATCTCATTTTTGCTACAGTAACTTTTACCCCCTTCCTCTCACTCATTAGCAATGTTGGAAACTCCCTCCATAGTCAGGGCTTTGTCAGCTCTTAGAACTTGAACTCCGGTAATAGTCAAGTCCTGCAGCATCCAAAGTCTCTCCCTGCCTCCCTACTGTGAAAATATTTGGTGAAATCGTAACAAACAGGAACCTTCCTGTTCTCTAATACTTCAAAAGCCTAAGAGCCAGGGATCCATTCATATCAAATAAGCCCTTATTTGTAGTGATTGTCAGGATACATTCTATCCTGAATAGGTGGGTGACAGTATGGGTTGGGGGGTTCTGTTGAGAGGTGATTTTAAACATCAACCCTAACACTGCACCAACCATGAGCATGTGCATAGTTTCCAAGCATGCACCCCTAGTAAACCTACGTAGTCTCACATCTCATCTGAGAGATCTCATCCTAACACTCAATTTGCCCTTGATGGAAATTTGATAACTGGCTTCAAAATGAAATCTTTGTACTTGGGGAAATCAAGAGTCAATGTCCACAACTCCATATATACCTCTTCTTTTCCAATCTATAGATTCTGGTTCTTACCCTCAGTTCCCTCATGTCATTTCTCAAGTAAAGGTGTATTTCACTTTCTTTCTCATTGGCCCTATGCCCTGTTTTCTTCCTTCCTAAAACTGAAGATTTGATGTGAATAATTTTATGTACATAGGCTTTATTGAAATGGGAAATCAAGACATTGCCCAAATTTTAACAAACTGAGACAAGTTCCAAACAGTAACCTCACCAGCACCCTACAACTCGTACAATAGGAAAAGAGGCCGTATTTGGCTGAACAAAATGTATGTCAATTCAAAAGAGGAAATTAGGCAGCGATATAATTACTCTGCAAGTGTCTGTTTCCTTTCAGTTAGGCAATGAGAAAAATTAAAACGTTTCATGTGTTATCTACTGTCCCAGTCACAAATATCTGCTTCTTTTAGACAAAGTGAGAAATTCTGGAGGATACAGTGACCAAAAATAGTCAGCACCCAAAACACACAGGTAAGACTCAGTTTTCAGAAACCAAGTAGCACCATGGAAACACATGAATACCACCCAGAAGTTCTTCTACTCGGATGAGATCCACTAAAGAAAAGAGAGCTGTCTTTTTCTTTCCAAAGACCAGGATGTCACATTTGGGTACATACACATATGGATAATATATAGATAGAGAAGGCAGGGATTATGAAACTCTGATAAAAATCCTACCAGAGGAAAGGATATGCCAGATGTAACAAGTGCATTCCTATTATGAAGATAAATAGTTGTTAAAGAGCTGTATAAAAGTCTCTTCTTTTGGAAAATCCTCTCTGATTGCTCCTCTCCTATATAAAAGAATAGAGGCAAGATGGGGGAAAAGTGGCTTAGACATGAGAGGTTTTTACAAACTTCTGGGCTTCTATGAAGACCCAGTGACAATATCAATGACATCATGTGACACTACCGACATCCTCTGGTCTCTGTGAATCAGATAGTGTTTGGAGCCATTGTTGGTAGCAATAGAATCTTAGGTAAGCTTCTATTTCAATCTTACATGAATAGAAACTTGGCTTCTGTTTCATGTCATTGATCTGAGGATAAACCCATATTTTTCTGTATCACAAAGAGAAAATATTTTAGCAATTACATTACGATAAGCCATTGATTTAAGATGCATCCTGATATCCTATGTTAAAATGCCCTAAAATGTGTATGAAATCAATGGACTATGCTAGTACATTTTTATATAGATTGCAGAAACTCCACCTGGGGAAAGCTGATGGTTGGGAGAAAACACAACCAAATAAAGTGGAAAATAAGCTTCTTTTGATTGAGATAAACATGAAAACAGAGAGAAGCAAGTGAGGATCGTGTTCTCAAGAATTGATGTAAGTTCTCTCTTTTCCTGCCATGGGTGATTGAGATAAAAAGTAGCTATCAGAAGGTCTTAGAGTAAGAAAGTTAAAGAGGTTGATACTGATAGTAGTCCTTCATTATCCAGCCCCAAAGCCAGGCAGACCTCACAGTTTTAGCAGCAGGAACCCACCCCTAATTTTTGTATTTTGTTCCTTTACTGAATCTGCACTTAGTTTCTACAATTCTTGCCTTGGTTCTTCTCTCATCAGGCTTTTAATCTTGATTGAGAATGCAGTCTCTCGGAGTAAGTAGGCCGTGTGTCTGCCAAGTCCTCCTGACGCTCAAGCCCAGTTTATCATTTGACTGCGTGCTCTCCGTGGATGGAGTTTCCAGTCACTTGCTCTCTCCTTGTTCCCTAGAAAACCCCCTACTGCCAACAGCTCACGGTTCACCTCTTGTTTGATATTTTCCAACTCTGAGATCATCTGATGCTTTGTATGGACGCCCGCATGGTGCTAAGATCTGCCAGGGTGCCCTACTCCTTGTTGGCGATTTTCCCCAATACTCAATTACCAGCCTTCTGTAGCCTCAATGACCCCTGGGCCCTGATTTCCACCAGGTAGAGATGTTTTCGGATAACTAGGGATGGCAGGGAAGGATGACAGTCTTTTCTGTGTTTGCCTACTGTCCTAGATGTGGCAGAAAAATCCATCAGGGACGAGTCAAACTATCCAATATTGGGGAAAGAGCCCTCAAAGGCTGTGATACTGTACTGGAGAAGATCAAAGCTCAGTCATACAGAACCCAGAATAGGTTTAATCGCAAGCCAAGATTCCAGGAAAGCAATGAAGAGTAATTTCTAATTAAGGATCATATGTAACACCAATCCGAGGGAAGACAAATGATGAGGAAGAAAAATACTACAATGTAGTTTAAAGGTTACAGGTAAAGTATTTGCTGCCATTTAGTGAAAACTATTTAGGTGTAGATGTTAAATACCTTAAGAATCTTTCCTCTTTACAATGGAAACAATGAGACCAGAAAGCTAAGCAACTTATTCATTTGGAAATGACAGTTTGTAAATGTCAGGATTAAACAACAGCTCTTCTGACTCAGGGCTTATGTTTTCCTACTTTATAATGCTGCGGAGAGGGTAGGTTTCAAGATTAATGGATAAAATTTAGGCTTGGGTTAGGACTAAATTACTTTGAATTTTGTTTTATCATCTTTCTCATTGAATCACAAAAGCAACAACAAAACTAAAAAAAAAAATCAATTTCAACTCTAGGAACATAGCAGGATAAATACTTGGTACAGTGATTTTGTTTTGTTTTTTCTTTTCTTTTTTTGGAACAGATGAAGTACTCTGAGAGCAATGCATCAAAAGCAGTTCTTTTAATATGGTTGACATCCAATAAATGTTGATTTCATAGAATTTTAGCTCTGTAAGTTATACAAAAAAAAAAAAAAAAAAAGATCATGAGTCAAATATCCTAATCCAAGACATGGCCATGAAAAGTCTATCAAAATATTCTCTTAAAATTGGAGATTGATAACCTGCTGCCTTACAAATCTAAATTTAAAGTGCTTATCAATGGGGGGAAAAGATTGACATTTAACATGGAAATTAACCATGACATTCTTGGAAATAGAACTTTACCAATGTTTAATTCTAGACCAATTCACACTCTGCATAAACTCCTGTGATCCCTCCCCATGCCCAGCAGCTGTGACTCATATTCTTTGCCCTCTGGTATCTTTCTCCAAGTAAAGGAGAGGGGTATGCCTGAGCGATGTCCCACACAGCAGCTGGCATCTGCCATCATGTCTCTGTTGTTCCTCCTGCCTTTACTTCTCTTCATTTGTTCCTTTATAGGTGTCTCTTAAAGACAAAAGAATTAAACTAAAACAAGGACTAAAATTGAATGGAACACAATTATTAACGCAAGCTGCAATAAAGTACATCTAACAAAACTCTCTGGTTCTGGTCCAGTTTAGCCTAAAGAAATCTAAAAGTCCACAACAGCTTGAAGCCAAAGAGGGACGCAGCAGCACGCACAAAAATCTCCGGGTCTATATATCTCAACCACGACAAGAGTAAAAACCCAAACAACAACAACAAAAACAAAAACAGAACCTGCGGGAAGACACTGGAGGCAGAGTGTAATTACCCGATTTGGAAACTGACCAGAACACCGTGGTTCAAATCCTTCTTGCTATAAAGGTTCTGGGGAATCTTTAATGAGTTCAAATGGTCAGCACCTCATGTCCACATCTCATTTAAAAGATGATGACAACCAGCAGTAAGTCCTCCCTGCCACTGCCAAAGGACTGGAGTCTGTCCTGACTTAGACAATAAAGGGCCACCTACAGAAATCGCCAGCAACATTTACCATCCTTAGCTGATTTTGCAAAGTGGTCTACAGGAAGTAAACTTCTTAAATGTCTCAAGTATTACTGCCACATTTAACAGAAATCTGTCCTACAGCGTGACATCATCCCTGGTCCAGATAAAGAATTATGAATTAACACTCTGTAGTCTTTGGCGGCTAATACTGAATAATGAACAGACACATATCGGAGGCATTAGATGGCTACGGTTTCACCTACGTGGGCTGACTATCACACTAACTTATTTTAAGAAGTTTCTTATTTTTTAGAAAACGGACTCAAGTGCAATAATTAAAATACATTACAGTAGTGCAAGTGAAATTTGGAAAACTGCCAACGTTTTCAAGAACTTATAATTTTCTTTTTCAGAGGAAAAAGTAGTTTTGACATCTTTGTGCAAAACAGTCACTAACAGTTACTTACAATTTCAGGAAAATCACTGTTTTAATCATGACCTTTCAGCTGTCCTTGATTGAAAAAAAATTGGCCACCTACAGAAATAATTCTGTTGGGCCCTCATCCCTCTCCTGATTGATGGCCTCATGGGGTTCTCCATGTTCACAATTATAAATAAAACTATATAAAAGTGGCAGAGCTTAGCTTCCCTCTAACTAGATAAGAATAAAACAGTTCTCTAATTGGCAATAAAAGGGATTTTCTTTAAGTGACATCTTTCCCATGTACCTGTATCAAAATCAAATGGTACGTTTTTCTCTGATTAAATGTGTATTCTTTTGGCTACCATTCACTACAACCATTAATTTAGCATCCATTGTGTAAAGGGCACTGTATTATACTCTGTTGGGGGTGATGGAAAGTGGATAAAACAGCTTCTGTATTTAGACAGTCTATTATCTGATGGAATACTCAACCAGCTAACATATAATAAATATGAAACCCATATATACAATGTGGAAATATCTGCATGTATACATATAAAAACTAGGTTTGATTAAATGTATTTATATATTAAAATGTATAGCTATACTTGGGGACAATATGTCTATATATTTAAACTTTGATAGACATGTGTATATTATGTCACAGCAGAAATTTTTTATTAAAATATTAGCAAGTTCTAAAATGTTAATCTATGAGCTTTTCAATGGGAATGAAACAAAGATTCTTCCTACTCGTTAAAGGTTTCCCACCTACTGTACAAGCAACAAAAATAGAGCTAGCATTCAGGACTCCATTAGAAGTTTATTGAAGCTCTGTGAGGTTGGAAAGCTTTTAGGAGTTCAGCATAAATCATTCAATACACCAAAAAAAAAAAAAAAAAGACTTAAAAAGATTTTCCCTTTGTATTCAATTTCTATGAGTGATCTCCAATTTACAACCTTATGCTCACCCAGAAATTATATTAATCAATACAATTATCCTTTGGGAATCCTTTCTGTCAACTACAGTAGTAGTTCATAGTCTAGAAAGAAAGACTGAGATTCCTTAGACAGTAACCTTAATGGCCAGATTAAGCTGTACTGGAAGGCTGGTATTAGGAATGGGGATGGTATAGGCTTTAATGTTGTGTTTTGAGAAATTAGAGAAATTAAGTGGCCCTTTTCCTTACAACACAAAGCAATGATCCTACTAGTTACAGTCTAAAATAAATTATTTCACCAAAAAACAACCCTGAAAAAATATTTCTAGGATCAGATCATGAATACTAATGACAAACTCTTGTCACGTGAAATTCTATACTAAGTCATCTATTTTAAACAAGTAAACTCACATGTCTGGAAATCACCAAATTGTTCAGAATCATCATTGCTAAAAAATTCAGTTCACTTTCTGTGAAATTCTGAAAAATTCTTAGTAATGTTCTCAGGTCATGATTTCACTATACAAACCACGAGAGTTTATTAGGCTCAAACAAAACTTTTACGTGAAATGGGCTGGTCATTAGAGGATGAGATTTTTTTTTCTTTATATTTCCTCATCACACTGATTACCTTTACACATACAATGATCCTTGGAAAATCTAATGTTGAAAGTGGAAAGAGAAGAACTCAATAGATTGGCCTAACTAAAAGCAAAAATAGTTAATAAAAGAGGAAGTTTGGGACCTGTGTGATCCAAACTGCATGTTTCTCTGGTTTATATCCACTGACTGCTCAAATCTCCACTAATGCAGCAAAGTTGAATTTGACAAGAATATATAGAATTTTACGAATCTGAAATGTCTATAAAATCATTGCTTAAAAAGTAATCACCAACTTATATTCCTAATTTATGAGAAAATACACTGATGTTAAGGATTTATTAAGAACAATCGACTACGCTCAAGAATATCATAACTGGACAGATTTTCCATACATAAAGCCTTTAATAAGTTGGTGTCTATCTCTGTTATCTGCAATGAAGTGCAGGGTTCTTATACATTAAGCAGTTGAAGATCAATTTGTGATCAAAGCATTATTGTCTATAATTCACATCAAAATGCCACAACAAAATAGATGTGTACAAAAAGAGAACAAAATTGAACTGCCACAGAGTTAGAATTCCTGTGAATCACCTGTTCCAAAGAGATGTATTTTGCTGACATAAACTCTGTACATAAGCCCTGTATACATAACAGCATTTCTAAGGGGAAACTGGGGTAGGAGAGAAGATAAAGGTAAGTTTCATTTAAAAGTAGTCCATCAGTTCTGGCATGGTGGCTCATGCTTACCATTTCAGCACTTTGGGAGGGTCAGGTGGGAGGAATGCTTGAGCCCAGGAGTTCCAGACCAGCCATGTCTACAAAAAATTTAGCTTGGGGACGGCACCTGTGGCTTAAAGGAGTAGGGTGCCGCCCCCTTATACGGGAGGTGGGGGGTTCAAACCCAGCCCCAGCCCAAAATTGCAAAAAACAAAAAGAAAATTAGCTGGGCATGGTGGCACCCACCTATCATCCCTGCTGCTTGGGAGGTTGAGGCAGGAGGATCACTTGAGCCCAAGAACTTGAGGTTACAGTGAGCTATGATGATGCCTTTGTACTCCAGCCCAGGCAACAGAGTATGAACCTGTCTCAGAAAGGGGGGAGGGGCAATCTGATATGACCCTGTCTATTTCATCTTTCACTGCAGTCTTCTACCAATCCTCTCTCACTGCTTAAATGTGCCTCTCTTGTTTATATCCAAACATTAGGAAACAAAATAAGTTCATGGAATTTTAGTCTCTTGAAACTGAAAACATACTGCTTCCTGCTGATAATATTCTGATTGGCAATTTTTTTTCACCAGGCTTGAAGAAGAAAATGTCCAGCTCTGAACAGCCTATCCTATAGGAAAACTACTGCTGTCCAGTAACTAACCACTTGTCAATGAGCACTGGGGAAGGTGGAGACAGGGTCCAGTTGACATTTTCCCTAAACTTGGAAATAACGTTTCTTTCCTCACTGCCAGATTAATTTAATACCCTTTAAAAGTCAACCTGTGCTAACTATTTGCTGAAGATTCTATAGAAAGTTTTCCATTAGAAGACAGCTGCCTTTCTATTCAAGAGACATACAGACGGGGACGTGTGTGTACGTGCATGTGTGTCTGTATTTCAATAAGCGTAACTGTCAAGGAGGCCCTAGACTAAGGAAAATTTATGACTTTTTTAAAATTAAACAACCATCGCCACCTTCTCTGAATCCATTCTCATGATAAAAGTATAAAAGGCAGCAGCACAGAGGGGGTGAGAGCTGTGGTGGAGGATGGTAACCGGCTACTCAGTATCCCTTCCTTACTTTGCCCCTGATAAATGAGCACTACTCCCTATGGAAGAGATGAGAATGGGCGGGCGTGGGGATTCGGCGAAAACCCTTTTAGAAGGGGACAGCCCAGACTGTCTTAGCCTTACTGCTTTGGGCTCCATGTGATTCTCCTACTAGAGCTAACGCCAGCCTGCTGGAGCCCTGCCAGCCCTCTGTGAGCACTGACATGAGGATGTGAGGAAGAGAAAGTTAGAAAGAGCCTGGGTTCCCCAAGAGCACAGCGAACAGCTAGCTTGGATCACATCTGGACGGTCCATATTATGGAAGAAAGACAAATTCCTGTCTGATTCAAACTCCTGTCATTCAAGTTTCTATTATTTGAAGCTGAACACAATTGCTAAGTGATGAGGACACAGAGTTTGGGGCCAAATGAAATTCTGGTGCCCACTTTTCTCCACGGTGGACTCTCTCTCTCTCTGCATGCACTTGCTCAGCTGTGAAACGATCATGCTAGTGCTACTTGCCTCTGCTCTCTGATAACGGATCATGTAAAAAACATTCCACCTCGCACACATAAAACGAGGTCTAAGTGCTTAATGATTACTATTAAATACTGTTAATCTTATTTTACTACTCAAACTATGAGAGAACAGCTCATTCCTCGTTCAACACTAGATTTAACAACAGGATGTGGCCAGCAGGGAGCACAGACTTCGTTTTTACCACAACCAGTATCCAAAAAGGGGACAGAGAATGTTAAAAAGAGGACAAGAAAGACAGAGAGAGAGAAAGAGAGAGGAGGACAGTTGAAATGTGCGGTGTTCATTTCTAATTGGGGAACGATTTGCTGTTTTTCAACCAGATCTCTCAACCCAACTCTTTTTCTTAAAATTGAAAACACATTCTCTAGTTATTTACCTGGATCTCTCTATCAGTGAGCTATTCATGGGCATCTTATACATATTCTGTGGGAGAGTAACAAAAGCCAATAAACTCCAGGTGAACTCACGGTGAGTCCAGGGGGCTGGTTCTGGGTCATCACTGCTCACCACTGAGACCTCCGCATGGTGATGTACGAGCTTGTAACGTGACACACGGCCCGCTCATTCCACGTGCAGTCATTCTCATTTGGGTCACAAGGAACCAGAGAAAAATCTCCTGTGTTTTTACATAGAGGAGGAAATCACTGTTTCTGTGTAACAACCAAAGATTTCCAATGCTTTGGGCATTTCTGACTTAGGGAAAGAAAGTGTCAGAAGGGACCTTATATGCTAATACCTTTAAGGGCACTGCTCTTTACTTGCAAGGCAAATCTAGAGTAGAGAGGTTGGGATGGGGTAGGGTAGAAATAATAAGAACCCTTTTACATTTAGGCTCCAAGCAAAAAGAGGACTCAGCCTGCTTGCTGTATGGCTGTCAGCAAGGCGGCAGCGTTGCAGACATCCTTGACAAACGGAAGCAGGGAGAAAACAGTACAGGCATGGCTGCACAGATGACCAAGGTCCAAGAGGCTGGGATGCCCCCTTTCTGTCCCAATGGACAGGAAAGTTGGATAAGAGAGAGCACTGACAGTCTGAAGAACGTCCCCCTGGGTGTTGGGTAAGGGATGGGGACGATGTGAGCCATCGCATCATCTCAGGCCTCTGTGTCTGAGGTCACGAGCGATGCCAGCAAGGATGGATGGCCATGATTACAGACCACGCCAGGACAACTGTACGACTCGTCCTCTCCAGGATAAGATAGGTAAGGGCTGAAAAACAGGCCTCCCTTCTCACCTTTCCTCTCACCCTTGTAGTTAAACACATCGATATCTACGTCCCGGCACCAAAATGTCGGAGTAATTACTTCCTGACCCACAATTAAATCGCGCCGCAGTTTTCAGTCTAACAGCCAATTCTCTCTGAGTCATACATTGAACCAATTAAACTTAGAATCTCTATGTCTGCACGGATGACTTCTAACGAAAAGGGTGAAAGCTTCTAACCTCGACATCCAATCATATCTCTGTTTGGTAAATCAGGGGGAGAAGTTCAACTGAATGGCTTGGAATGCAGCCCATCCCAGCAGATTGTGCTGGGTAGAAATAACACTAGTCTGTCTAGGTAAGATCAGTGCCAATGGTTCCAACTAAAATTAGAAAAAAGGAGACAGTACCTTGGCTCATGCTTGTGTTGGAGACAAGACTCTAACTCCTGCTAAAGCCAAATGATGGCAATTCAATTCCTGCCTGCCAGTTGCAAATCCCTACACTACCACTGCAGGATTATCAAAAGACATTTGCAATCCAGTGCACCTAACGAGAGAGGTGATTTCTCAGATTAGTCACTTAGTGGGTTAGCAACTCGAGAGCTAGAAACTCAAACGCATGCATTTGTTCTGAGGGAAGGCAATTTGCAGAATTGTTGAAAAGAAAACAGAGCAGTAGAACCTTATTAATTTGAGGTAGATAAAGGATATTATTCATTCACTAGTTTTAGAGTGCAAAAGAGGGGGAAAAAAACCAAGAATCGAATGACCCCACTCCTTCCCCAAAACATCATGCAAAGACCCACAACACTTCTCATGCATTTCAACAAATATAATTTTGTTCTAATCTCATATGTGTCATAAGGCACCATGCCATAGTGGAAAGAAAACTGGGCTAGGAATCAGGAAATCTGGGTACTTTTTCTGGCTCTGTCACTTATTAACTGTGTAAAATGATGCAGAATTTAACCTCTCTGAGCTTCAGCTCCCTGTGTGCAAAATCAGTGACTTAGATAAGCATTATCCAGCTCAATCCCTGGGGATTCGATTAAATTTTAAGTTTTCTATGATCTCCCTAACACATCTTGGTATTAAGTCGTTCATAAATCTTGAATTTAGAAGCCAAATAGATATTTATGAATATTTACATATAAATTTATGAATTTAAGGAAAAAATACATGCATGAGTGATAAGGGACTCTGATTTTAATGGTAAATATTTTTCTTTGTTTGATCCACTCTGCCACGGCAGTCCACATGCTCACAGACGGGGACAAGATTTGGGTATCTTTCTAAAGACTGTAACCTTTTTGGCAAAAGTCAAAGCCATCCAGAGACTCTGACATCATTCAAAGGATCCTTCAAAGAAGAAGCATTCTTCAAACTGCCTCTGGACAGAAGCATCTTCTCAAATGCTTCTCCAATGCCCTAGAGTAATTCAGGCAGCTAAGACTCTGGGAGCTGTTTCAGGTGCTAGATAAAACAGACACATTCATAATCTTCACCCCAAAGCTACTGCCACATTTCAAAGACATTTTCTTTAAGATGATTCTACTATTGCCCCCAACTCCACCCCCAGGATGCTTAAGCAAACCACAGAATCTTATTCAAATCACCCTTATGCTCAAAATGCTAATCAATGTCTCAGCAGAGCATTGGAACTCCTGTTGCTGCTCCAAGTTCCTATGGATCTGCCCTCGTCCTTGGTACCAGACTGGGGCACCGGATGGCCAGTCTTCCTGGCCAGGGAGGGTCTAACCAAGCACTCTCTGCATTAAACATAATTCATAACATGGTCAATAGGAAAATCACTCTCCTATCAGCAGCTGAACTTCTGCTTTTATTTCTGGCACTAACTCCTGTGATTCTGGGCATGTCTGGGCAATTTCTCTGTTAAATGCTATTGATACCAATGCTTTTTGAGTTCATGCACTATAACAGTCGTATATTCCCAAGTCGGCAAAAAATATGTCCACTCCATATTGCGCACTAGTATGGAAAGAAATTATATTTTATCCTGGGATTTATCCTTAAACCACAGATCCCTTTGAAAATCTGATGGAATCAAGTGATTGGTACCCATTCTTCAAAAAAAAAAAAAAAAGTACCTGCATAATCTTGTACACAAAAGTTTCCTATACTTTTAGGGCATTCCCTGATGTAGAAGATTCTTGAACTGAAGTGAACACCTTTGGTCTAGTATGCTAGTCCTTTCTCTGCTAGCTGTATGATTTGGGAAACTCTGGATCTGATCTGCCCCACCTATAAAATATAGTTAATGAGGGGAGGTGCCTGTGGCTCAAAGGAGTAGGGCGCTGGCCCCACATGCCGGAGGTGGCAGGTTCAAATCCAGCCCCAGCCAAAAACTGCAAAAATATACATATTTTTTTAAATATAAAATAAAAAATATATATATAAAATATAAATATACATATATATTTATAGTTAATGAAGTCAGTCTCTCTACTCACATTTGTAACTATCTCGAATATGAAAACTTTTAATTTTAAGTAGTGAAAACAAGTTGGTAGTAAATAGATCTCTGTACAACTCTCAAGGGCTACCGCCCCTTTACCTTAGTCTTTCAAAGCTGTCACAAAATATTAATTACTTTATCTTTATCTTTTTTTTTTTTTTTTTAAGAGACAGAGTCTCATTTTGTCACCCTCAGTAGAGTGCTGTGGCATCACCCAGCTCACAGCAACCTCCAGCTCTTGGGCTTATGCGATTCTCTTGTCTCAGCCTCCTGAGTAGAATGTTAACTACTTTATCATTGAGTACTACCCCCACCTCACTGGCACCTCAAACTTTGGGAGGTGTGAGTCATCAGACCCCATTGTTTCATTTTTTATCATTGTTTGGGGTTCACTGAGGTGTACAAAGAATTAGGTTGTACTGATTGCAATCGTTAGGTAAAGTCCCTCTTGTAATTGTGTCCCGCCCCCAAAAGGTGTGCCAGACACCATGACCTCTCGTTCCCCTCCCTCCTCCCCTCTCCCCCCTCCCCTTTCCCCCCTTCCTCATCCCCTACCCCAACCCAAGAATGGATTAACAAGCTGTGGTGTATGTTCACCATCAGACCTTACTTCCAACTTCAACTGGGCTTTCAGAGACTGACTGACTGGCCGCAGTGTGCACCGCTCACCTTGTTTCCTTTCTGGGTTTTCTTTGATTACTGATGTCTTTATACACATCCATGGTACTTAATGTACTAGCTCTACTTTCCCTCTATGGAAATATTTTTATAACCTGGAATGTTACATCCACCAGTATACACTTAGTCCTTCACTGGCATTAAATCTCAGTCTTCACGTGAGTGCTTCTTAAAATTATTGTTTTGGGGCTCCATACTTGAAATCTCTGTTTTCCTCCATTGGTGTGAATAATTAGAAACCATATTGCTACATCATTATTCCTATTTTATTGGCAAATAGACTAGCAAAATGCAAAAGTCTAGTAAGTCCCCTCTGGGCTTACACAGTGTGCGACCCAGTCAGTTAGGAGAATAAGACCCAAGTCACAGGTTATAAACCCATCACTCCACTACAATATATCCCTCCTTCCTAGTCTTGTTTTATCCTCCAGGAAAAAAAAAACAACTCTTTTTTTCTTTATGATAATGAAGGATGGGTAATACACACATATCTCTTATTTAAGGCATTTACATTTTTTTTTATTTTTCAATATAATGTTTCCTTTGGAAATGATTTCAGACTGAACAAATTGTGAAAATGGTAGAGAAAGTTCCCATATATTCTTCACCCAAATTCCCCACCTATTAACCTCTTCTAGGACCACCACGCAATAATCAAACCCAGGAGATTAGCACTGATGCAATATTATTAGCTGATCTATGGCTCTTATTCAAACTGCAACAACTGTCCCATTCATGTCCTTTCTTGGACCATAAGCTAATATTTAGTGGCCATGTTTTTCCCGTCTCTTCCCATATGGGACGGCTCCTAGTCTTCCTTATTATCTGTGACCTTCACACTTTATCAGAGCACTGCCAGGTGATTCTGTAGTATGTTCCTTCTGCATTGTCTGGTATTTCTTCGTGATTAAGTTCTCATTATGCATTTTCGGCAAGAACACAGCAGAAATTATCTGTTGTGCCTTTCTCAGTGAATTGTGCAAGAGGCACAGGATGCAGGCGTGTCTCACTACTGGTCATGTTAACTTTGATCATTTGTTTCAGGTGGTGTGGGCCAGAGTTTCCCACTGTAACGTTACTAATTACCCCTGTAGAATTAATAAGTATTTCAAGAGGAGTTCTTTGGACATTCTGTAAATACCCTACTCATCATCATATTTTCATTCACTAAATTAACATCAAATTAACATTTGATGATTTTTGTGTGCAACAATTATCATTGTGCTCTTTACCTAACAGTAATTTCTAATCCCATCAATCCACCTACATGCACTAATTAGTATTTTTCTGTTACAAAAGAGTTTTCCTTTCTCCCCGACTTATTTACTTATTTAATAATTTTTATAACCTCATGGGGTATATTGAGTATAACCCCTTCTCATTATTTTTTTCTTAAACAAATGTATCAGATTGGATAATTCAACTTTTTTTGCAATCTGACTCCTTTGTTATTTTAACATGTTTTCATCATTTCTTAGTCCTTTTGTACTTTCTGGCAGCACAGGTGTTCCAAACTCCCAACATGTTCCAGACTTTTCTGGCTTCAGTCCTGGAATCACCGATTTGCACAAGGATTCTTTTGCTAGAGAAGGGTGGTTAGAAACTAAGATCCACGTTCCAATGTGCTCATTGCTATTGGAGTGTTACAGCTTCTAGGCCCTCTCAGCACATAGAGCTGGGGCCACATGCTGATTATTTGAGGAATCTTTTGCACAACTGTGTGTCAGATATGGCAAAAAGTACACACAGACACACACGCCTTTTTTTTTTTGGCTCATCAGCTTTAATTTGTATTTATATATTTAATGTGTGGCCCAAGACAACATTTATTCTTCCAATCTGCAACAGAGCAGAAAAAAAGGTTGGACACCTTCATATATATGGATACACACAGACCTCTGTTTCTTTATTTGCTTTATTTGCTAACTGATATCTTAGATTACAACCCAACACCACAGGGTTTATTTGGGCCCTCTTCCTTTCTTTGACATTTAGGAAATAGCTTTCATTATCCACAATCCTTGGACACTTTGGAGGCGATTTCAAAATGCTAAGTCTCACTCCTGAGAAAAACAGAATCAGTAACCCATATCTGGTGAAAAACAAATATTCTGATGAGGGTACAATAGGATTTTTTTCATTACTTTTTTAAATCTTAGAGTCTAAAGTCCAAATACTCCAATGCCCTAGAGTAATTCAGGGCAAAGTTACTTAGATTAGCTCTTTCTTCCTCCATGTTTCCTCCATGTGTGATTGTGAAGAATACAGTTTAGGTTTACTTGCTATTTTTTGTATTTTATATGGAGCTCCCTGAACACTCCTAATCCATTTTAATTAATGAATTATTTTTGAGTATATTTAACAACACAGTTCCAAAAAGCAGATCAAAGAAAAAGAAGAAGAAGAAGAGTTTATTCAGATAAATCTCACTCCCCATGACCCCTTGTACCTTATTCAGCCCCTTCACATCTGTCCATCCCCATTTCCTGGGGCCAGCCTGGGAAGGTGATGAGTTTCATGAGTTTACCCTTCCTGGTTTTTACCCCAATTAGCAGATACATGGATATTTTCTTATTTTCCTTCCATTCTAGATGATGTTCTTCATCACTTTCCCTTTTTTCACTTAGCAACACAGCCTGCAATTCATTCTGTATCTGTTCATTCTCTTTGTGATTGCACAGGACTCCATCGTGTGCAGATGCCTTGGTATATTCAACTACTCTGCTATGCATGAGTACTTAGGTAGTTTTTAATATTTTTCAACCATAAACAGTGTTGCAAGGAGTCACCTTGGGCATATGATTTTCATACGGTTGAAGGGGTATCTTCAGGATAAATCTCTAGAAGTAGGATAATTTGGGGCCTAAAGATTAGGCACACATATACCTAGACTGGCTAGATAATGCAAACATCTTCCAAAAGGCTTGTACCATCAGCAATGGACAAAAATAAAGCCTATGTTTTTGACTCTCCCACCAATCATTTGAGCAAGAAGGTGAGCAGCATTTGAGCAGTTAATTAACATGTACTTCCTCTCACTGCCTATAGATATCACCAAAAATCACTCTTGGGGAAAAAAAAATCTTGGCTTTCAAGAAGCCACTCAAAATGAAACTATACAGCTTAGTGCCTCCTCTTTGAAAGCTTAACAAATCAAGAAGATTTTGAAACAATTTCTCCCCTGGCCAAGATTAAGCCCTGCCTCCTTTATGTCCCCAAGACCTATATCTACATAACAACAAGTGGCATAGGGTCCTTGAGTTGTCTGCTTAAATGCTTATTTTGCACTGGACGTCTTTAGTTTTCAAGTAAAGAGCATCAACATATTTATCCCAACTCCTAGTATTCTATCATGTTTGACATTTAACAAAACTTGAATAGCTCATCAAAATAAAAACAAACATTTCCTGAGTGCTTGCCCTATGCAGACACCACCCCAAAAGTTTTATACCTACTGTCCCACTTCACCATCATGACAATCATCCAAGGCTGGTTTTATTGTTTTCCCAAGTCTATAGACAAGAAAGAAGGGCTTGAAGAAGACAAAGTACTTGCTTAGAGTGATATATCATGGGAAAAAAAAGAGTAGGATTTGCGTGGGATTTGAACTGAGATCTGTCTCATTCCCTAGATCTTACTGTTTCGCTTCCCCCTGGATGGCAGTGAGAAACAGAAGCCTTCCTGACACCCCGTGCATCCTACTTAGGCAGGCAAGTTCTCACTCTGCCTACGGTAGGGCCAGCCCTAATTCTATATTAATTTAAGGATTTCGTGACTAAGAAGGAAAGAAAAGGTGGTGGTTTTTAATGGTTTCCAAATAGACTCTTAAGCTTTCTGAGCCTTTTACCTTTTGGCAAATAAAGCCCTGGCTCCTCCGATACACGCACGCATTTATTATACCCTTGTGACGATGGTTTATGTACAAGCATCCTATTCAAAGAGCTTTTAAAAGACTGAAAAATGTGATTTCTTTCCTGACAGCAAAGGAAAAATAAAAAGATGTTCTTTGCCCTCCTGTTCTAATCTGTGTTTGCAAGTCAAGTCTGCAGTTCCCAGAACTCTATCACCAGCTTGTTACATTTCCATAAATCTGTCCAAGAATACAACACTGTTCACCCAAAAATGTTATATCAACTGTAAAGCACATGCACATCATACCTGGATCCAATTTGCCCTCATTTTGTGCATAAGTAAAAATAAGCACGGCTTTAACTCTTAGAAATGACAATATCACATTATTTAGATAAGTGCCACCAAATCATTATTGAAATTCTGATAGCATTTGCCTTACTGGTAAAAGAAAATTACCTGTAATGCATAGTTTAAATAATTACTTTTAAACAAAAGCTTCTTTTCTGCATTGCTTATTTATCTTTTGAGACCAACTCAGCAGGGCTATGTATTTTATTAAAATTGCCTTCAGACTGCTAATGGCAGGGCGTCTGTTAGCACAGGAAAAGTGATGGCAGTTTGACTCCTATTCCTAATATTGGGAGTTAGTCCAGACACTTAAGAGCCAGAACTCTGCTGTGCATTTGAGTATGTTATCAACACTTTACTTGCTAATGATACTAGTGACAGCATTTCAATATGATGGGTCAGACTTAAATAGGAAAGCTTATAATTATGCTTACAGAACCCAAGAAACACCCCCAAAGACCACCCCCCCAAAAAAAATAAATCCCTTTTATCAGCAGATCAGTTGGTGTTAAGCTTCATGACTGGGAATTTTTTGGTAAGCTTCTGCTCGATATTTTTTTCCTTCTCTACCTTCCACGTTGAATGGGGAGCCTCCATCAACACCTGATATCTACCCGTTCCGAAAATGACAACTGAAAGCTTTCCTGTGGTGCGACTCTGTGCCAACTACCCAGCAGAAGGTCACACTGATGACTTCCCTGTGGCTTTTATTTTCCCCAGGGAAATCCACAGCCAGGGCTGACTGCTTGCCAAATGCGCTGAGTGCCACAAACAAGCAGCGCGGAGCACCCCCCATCCTTCTTTATGGGAAGCAGTAAGCAACTGCGCTGAACACCTGTGTCAGCTCCTGTTCCTGGGGACACCCTGGGCAAGAACTCGCTCAGCATTCAGGGGAAGGGCGCCCCTCTCCTAACTAGCACTTCTGTCCAAATACTTCTCCGTCGTCACATGGTAATAGTCACGTTTGGCAGAGCTCTATAACATCAGAGTGTTTAACCACCGTTAAAGAGGATGAAATTTTAAATCATTTGTGAGTTAAATATTTTACTATAAGCACCAAAAGGAAATCAGCATAATGATTCTTTTCTGTTATTGTCAAAGTAAAGGCAGCATTCTCCACCACTTCCTTTTAAGAGCTACCCAACCCACGTGAGGAAGGGGGAACTTTGACATGCGAATGGCATGATCCCGTGGATGAACAAGATCTGTATCGATCATTCTTTTCCTCTAACTCCAAGTAATGGGCCAAGTTGAACCGATGAAGATGGTAGTCCAGCAATGGGACGGAGGGAAAGTCAGGTAATAATATGACAGTGCCTGTCACAGGGTAAAATTCAGTAAGAATACGGGGATGAATAAATGAAGCTATTTTAAATACATGGAAAAAAAAATCCACAATCAGGACCACACAGTTTATAAAGTAGCAGAGTACAATTTGAACCTCAGATTTCTTTTATTCCCACTATTCTGCGTGATCTTCCAAATTTCACTAGGCATTCATGTTCCTGGCCAGTCAGGATATTCTGTCAGTCTGGATGGCCCTTAGTCCACTAAGGAGGCAACTTTCTCCATCTAGTTTAAATGCATACAGCTTCATCCTCAACTCCCATGCCAGGTCCCAATATGTTGAGAAAGTATTCCATATCACAGATTCAACATTGATAGGCCAGGTGCAGTGGCTCACACCTGTAATCTCAGCACTCTGGGAGGCTGAAGTAGGTGGACTGCTTGAACTCAGGAGTTTGAGACCAGCCTGAGCAAGAGTGAGACCCTGTCTCTAACTTCTGAAAACAGCCAGGCATTTGTAGTCCCAGGTACTCAGGAGTTTGAGGCAAGAGGATCATTTGAGTCCAGGAGTTTGAGGTTGCTGTGAGCTATGATGCGTAGCGCTCTACTCAGGGTAACAAAGTGAGACTCTGTCTCCAAAGAAACAAAAAAGTCTCTTTAAAAAACAATCGATACCTCAAATATAGACTCTGAAAATAATTCCTGCTCCCTGACCAAAACATAAAAGAATAAATCAATAAAGACAACCAACTGCTTTTTCTGATTTCCTGTATCTGTGAATTGCATGGCCTTGATTTCAGACACTGGAAGTTGAAATTCATCTCTTGTCACTCCAGGAAGACATCAAGCTCTAGAGAGTCCATCTTCAACATTCTGCTTCTATCTGTCTTCAGGTGTTACCACCTCAGCGCCCTCTATTTTCCTCCTCATAGCTTCTCTGCTTTCAGTCAATCTTACATTAAGGTTAAAAATCTAGACTATACTTATCCAGTGATTTAACTATGTATAACCAACTGCCATGAACTCTGAAGATAACCTCACTTTCCCCAAGATATACAAGAATACCTAGAACAAAATAATATTGCTTTGAAAAAAAAAATCTCACATTAACATCTTATTAACCCGAGGCATAACTGTAATCACCACCAGTTTCCTAAAATAAACAAAAATTTTCAGTGACTCCCCAAATGCTTCTGGATTAAGACAAACCACTTAGTGTAAGATCAAAAGTCCTCCGTGATTTGACCCCACCTTACCTTTGAAGCTGCTATTCTACTTTAGGATCCCTTGCATTACATCCAAACTTACTCAACCAGGAACAGTACTTAAGACATGAGACCCTTAAACATACCCTTGGCAGTCTTCCCAGTGTCCGACATCTTTGCTTGGCTAAGTCATATGCATCTTAAAGCCCAGGTCACACAGGGCCATGTCTCGGACGCTTTGTCTCCCTTCACTATGACCTCCTATAGAATGACACCTCGTTTTTGCAGCCTTCATGACATTGCATCTCATATTATAATCACTTGGTTAGGGTTCTTCTTACTCATCCCGTGCTATCAGCGAGACACTTTGAAAAATGTACTGGGATACAGCTTAGAGCAAGACAGGCTCACTCCCAAATGGAAAGCAAAGGAAAGAGAGTCTTTCGGGGGTGGGGGGTCAATGTGCTGGGGACTAAGAATGTTGTAGAACAGGCAGTGGGGAATTAAGCCCAGGTGGAAGGCCTATCCCTTATGGGAGATGGACAACCTCCTCCATCACTTGTAGCTGAAAGCTCCTGGAATCTCTTCAGACCCAAGACCAAGTTTAGGTGTATATGTGAAGCTGAGGTAGGCATGCCCTGTCCAAATAATAATGTCCAAGAATTATTTCTTACTTTAATCATAAAAATGACTCTTATTCCTATGACTAAAAATAAAGAATTTAGAATATTTTTAAGAAAATGATAGTAAATATTCAGAGATATATATAGTTGTTGTTGGATGGATATTCTGATAGCCCCATATTGGGAATCTAAGGTTAGATAACCTAGGAAGAGTGTTTTCATGTTTAGAATTTCTAACGTATTTAGTCAAAAGCTTGAAAAATTTTTGGTAAATAGTTTTTTGGCAATTGAAAACTGCTGCCACAAGATTTCTAATAGAAAGTACTCCCACCTCTCAAAGTCCTTTTTTAATAGTCACTTTGAGATCTGAGAAGACTGTATAAACATCCCTTCTTTCCAAGTGTCAGCAGTATTGAATCTAAGCTAATAATTCCTCTGAAAATAAATATGAACACTTTCCTCTGTAATGTACATAATCTCCCTTGTTTTCTTATTTGTATTATAAATGGTTACTTCTAATGTTGATGACTCTTTATTCAAGAATTTTCTATTTCCTACCTTCTATGTGTATAGTGGCTTAACAGATGTGAAGGAACTGCAGGGCGGTAACAAGGCCACAGAACTTCTTGCATAGGTCACTTGTAGCAAACACAGGCCAAAGACCCCACATCACCTAGATGGTAAGCTGGAGAGCTGCTTCCAGAACTGATGCCCTCTGATTACTAATAAATTGTGGAGGGCTTTTTAACATACATACAAACATAACCCAAAACCAAAAAACAACTGTATTTTCTCCTCCTAAATTGACTCACAGATCATATGATAATTATACTAAAATGATAACATAAGGCCAGGTACAATGTCTCACACCTGTAATCTTACCATTCTGGGAGGCTAAGGTAGGTAGATTGGTTGAGCTCAGGAATCTAAGAGATGCCTGAGCAAGAGCAAGAACCCATCTCTAACCCCCCTCCCCAGGCATTGTGGTGGGCACCTGTAGTCCCAGCCACTCGGGAGGCTGAGTAAAGAGGATCACTTGAGCCCAAAAGTTTGAGGTTGCTGTGAGCTACAACATCACGGCAGTCCACTGAGGGCGACAAAGTGAGACTTGGTCTCAAAAAAAAAGATAACAATTTTCAGACATCTTCCCTTGCAGATAGAAGACAAAATTCAGGACTTGTTTCTGGATTTACACAAGACTACGTAGTTTTGCTTGAAGTTATAAATGAATAACAAATGAGAAATTCAGCCATGCAAAGCAACTAATCAGATGCAAACAACTTTTAAATACTATATATTGTTATCATTAATGTCTCTATTATGAAACTATAAGTTATTAAACAAAGAATCATGATTCCCAAGCATAAGAATTCTGCAAAAAGGACATAGAAAAGAAAAAAAGGATAGCTGTCTAACCTTATCTCCTAGAACACAATCCTCAGTCAGTATCTGGATTGGACAATGGTACTCCAGTCTTTACTCATTTAAATTTATTCTTATTCATAATTTATTTTTTGTCTATAAAGAGAAACTTTTAAATTGTTGCACACAACCAATTAGCCACATCATGCCCCCCTCCCATCGTGTGCTAGAAGCCCTTGAAGGATTCCAATCTCACTAGAGTAAGACTCAAGGTCCTACCACAGTTGACCAGGCTCTGTGTGATGGACACCACACCACCTCCCCCATCTCATCCATCACTTGTGTGCTCCTTACTCTCTTCCTGCCATTCCTTAACACACCAAGCCCACTCCTTATGCTTACTCTTCCCACTGAATATACCTGTCCTCCCTCACATATCTAAATGGTTCCCTCTCTCTCTCCTTTCAGGCTTCTGCTCCATCCCCTTCTTATCAGAGAGGACTTCCCTAGACAGTATATCTTAAATAGCTTTCCACTGTTCTCTTTTTGCCCTCTTTTATTTTTCTCCTTAGTACTTACCCCCAATGATATACATATCAAAATATCCACTTGACGTTTTCTTCCACTACAATGAGAGCTCCAGGAGAACACAAATTCTTCTGGTATGAATGAATAAGTAAATGAATGAATGGATTATCACCTTTTTATTTTACCCAGCTAAACAGGAAACTTCTCCAGGGAAACAATACCAGAAACAACTCTTAAAGTTCTCGATTTCTTCAAAGATTAGTGGAATCCAAAGTGAAGTATCCGTAGCAATTGCATTCTTTATAAAATGATGAATTGGTGAAGATGGATCAGGTATGATGGTATTTTCATGTGTGTGCACCATGTAGTATGCAGAAGAAGGGTTTGCATTCCATAACCCAGAGGGTGGCTTAATATAGTGCTTGTGCGTCACACTGAGAAACACAGATTTAGCTCTGATACTAATGTTTCATGTGACACTGGATAGCAATGTAAGTCTGAAAAGCAAACTAGACCGAGGCGCTTTCTACCTCTTCAGACTACAGGGATTTGTGAGATGTCTGTCTCTTCCTTTTTGATTTTGTTTCCAAACATGCAAAACTCAAGAGCAACTGTATTCAATGTAATGTCAATATTTATTTACTAGTTGCGTGTCAAGTATGGCACTACTTTTAGCTTCCATTTATTAGGTTTTATTTCAGTAATATTTGTACACTGAAAATAGGGGGATGTTTATTATCAGAGCAGTCTTTATGGAAGTATCATTCAAAAATGGGTTCTCAACTTTGCAAGAATCAGGGCAGACATACTCACAAACCCAATTACTTGGGCATGTAATTCTAATGAGCTAAGAGCAGAGACAAGCATTTGCATCGTATGATGTTATACTCGAAATTCATCTTCCCTTTAAGCTAGAAGGTAGTGTTCTCTCAAGGTAGTGCCACTAAAAATCTGCCTAATCCCAAGGGCTAATGTAAGAAATTAACAAAATCCCTGAAGCATCCAGGCAGAAGAACCTCAAGCTAAGCTCCTTTCTGAGTAAGTCATTTTAATTGAAGAGATGTGATCAAACTGAAGAACAAAGGCATTCATCTCTCTGTGTGATGAAAACTGAAAAACCCACTGGTGGTCGTTCTGCCAGGGTCCTGAATATGGAGAAGCTAAGACAAACTCCAGGGGAATCCTGGAAGTGGGAACACCAGAGGGAGAACACAGGAAGAGAGGACCCTCACATCTTCATACGTCACTAAGCAGTAACAGTGAGAGTTCTGACGACCTGTGAAAGACAACTGAGATGGCTCTCGGCACCAGGAGATGGAAACACCACCAGGAACCACACTCAGGGCAACACACAAGCTTGCTGAGCAGGCTGACTAACACCAAACCCACCAAAAGGACTGCCGAATGTCCGTACTGGCGTACGAACTATGTGATTTATCTAACTTTCATTTCATACATAGTAGCCAACATCCAATAGTTAAAATTCATGGCGGCAAACATTGATTCTAAAGAACTTCAAGAGCTTTTGGAGGTAAACTAAGCAGAGAAGAAAGGAAACTCAAGGTTCAGGCCCTGAGTGTTCTTCCACCACAATTACGTATTTGTTAACATTGTATATGTTTTAAAGATTGATTCTGGGAAAATAAAGAAATCCTCATTTCAAAATAGCGTATATAATATAAGGAGTGATAGAAATCAGGGTACCTCTATAGCTTCTTATGGAAGAAATGTTCTTCTCTTCTTGAAAGTTTACCTCACATTATTTTTTCCTCGTCAGATGTAAATAAGAGATTCTTAAATGATGAGATTTTTATATAAGGGTGTTATTCATGATTTACGTAACTGAGAGCATCCCAAGTAAGCACACACAAGAAGTGAGCAAGTAGTAAGAGATTTGAGAACTGTAGAACTAACAGGAAAAAGAAGGGTCAGCAAACGATAAGGCAAATGTCCTGACCTGCTGAGTCTCCCAGTCCAATCTCTCCCACTCCTGGTGTCCTCAATATTATCTATTTCTTGAAATGCTAAATTAAAAAAAAAAAAGGAAAGAAAAAGAAAAAAAAAGTATCATGAGAAATCAAAATAACTCCAAAATACTCAGACGAAAAGAAAAATTAAACCTCATAAAGTAAAACAAAATTTCTAATGCAAAATTTTGAAAGAAATAGTAAGTAACTTGATTGTAATGACTTTTTCCTAGTCTAGATTCATAA